>APFE030943444.1:0-10858 GCA_000404065.3 Pinus taeda | reverse complement strand
AGAATGAGAAATCAATCACACATGAACACAGAAGAATACTCTGGGGAAAGCCTCAGCTAAAAACCCCGATCTATGTATTATCATACAAGTGGAAATATGTCTGGATTACACAAAGCTTTAGCTCACAAGTTATCCATCTCTTAGTACAATCCCTCAATGTTGCTCATAGACTGAATAGACACAACATATGCCTTCCCTAAGTCCTCCAAGCCTCCTATTTCCTTGCGCAGTTTCTCCTGGGTCCTTTGGCTACCACCTGTGTGAATTCACCTCTCGCACAACTCACCAAACTTAGAATTTATTGCGCAATCTCCAAGGAATGAATTCCCTCTGCATGCAAGATATATCCTCAATGGAATATTCCTGCAACTGATAGTACATTGTCTCATCATCTTATCTCAACTGGGTCTCTGACTGAACTGACATGCATGAGTTATTTATGAGAGAATATTCAGTTATCCGAAGTGCAGTTGTTACATGCATACATGCATTAACTAACTGAACTCACAATCAGTTCAACAAACTGTTGGAACTAATCTAACTGGACTTAACTCAATTAACTGAGCTAACTAATTACAACTCAAAGTAAAACTCATCCTAATCTCCTTAATCAAGGGATAACTTCCTCAATCAAAGGGGAAATTGTTGCATGTCTTCACATAGACTTCATGTTTGATTTTCTCAAACTAATTAACTCAAGATGAATTAATTAATTAATTTTCAAACAGCTGCTAAGATCAAATTCGAATTTTAATTCTCAATTTTAGTTCAGGGACAGCTAAAATTGGAATGTATCCTGAAATACTATTTATAGCAATGCTATTTTTAGCACTTCTATTTAGCATTTCTTATTGCTATTTTCAACAATGCAAACTTATCATACTCCTTAATAACACTTACGGGAGAAATAGCTAGAAAATAAAAAATAGAGTTTTCAGTACTGCAACCAATATTGGTTTGTATCACCATGTGGTGAAACAATGGAGCTACACATGTATACAAAACAAACATTTGATGCAAACCATAAAAAAAATTGGTGGTGCAAACCATAAAACAAAAATTAGGACTGCAAATTATTATAGTAAGTAAACCAAGAACCATAATACAAACACTAATTGCAACATATTACTAGCATGCAAAAGGTAAATATTCCTTATGTTTTACCTTGTAATTCACATGTTATGCGAGGCATGAATATTCAGTAATAGATGCGTGCAAACTTTGTGCAAAAAATAATGTAATGCAAATCATTGGAAAAACTAATACTTAGTCACCCTATTAATTGTAGATACAAGAGAGCGGTACAACAAAAGAAAAATATGCTAGCTACACAAGCATAGCTAAATAAGTTCACATCACATTTCCAGACTATTATAAAGTAAGAACCTACTATTAATGCTGGGAATTATTAAGAGAGTGTTGCTTGTGGTTGACAATAGAAGTGGATTACATAAGCAAAAATAATATTTCCAATTAAATAAGAAACTCAAAAATCATAGTATCTCTATTCACTGAGTTATAAAACCCCTTCGTTAAAAATTTCCCAAATACATGTCTAAATATCACAGTTGGAATTGGACAAATATGAATGAATAATAGAAATATATTTTATACATCGAAGCCACTTTAATCAAATTCAATCATAACATTATGAGCCCCTAAGATTGATGTATTGCGTAAATAATTAACAAATGAGGAAAAACCCCATGGAAACCAAAGAGAACCTCGACATGTCGGGTTGACCTAAAAAACACATAAAGGGAGAAATCATTTCAGTACTGGATGGAATAGGAAAGCCCTTAAACTTTCGCTTGATCCATGCCTTGGTAACCAAAATTTTCATACATGTAGAACTTAAGCAAGGGTTCTGGTTAAAAACAAATAACCTATGTACATAAGAAATAGTGTGTGCGCAAAAGGGAGAGGATATCCCGTTACCTGGGTCTTGGATGACCTTGTCCTCCTTGAAGAGCTTGTAGCATCAAAAGAAAAAAAGGGTCATATATATATATATATATATATATATATATATATATATATATATATATTATATATATATATATATATATTATAATTATATATATATATATCTGTGTGTGTGTGAACATGACTTGATAGGAAAAATTCAAACGGACAAGTAGAGCATAGATGTAGGGTTACACTAAGCTATTAGCTAGAGAAAATAACTAGGTATGCTCTGTTACCAGAACAAGGTTGGAACCCAGCCTTGTTAAGAGCATATTTGGGTTCTTATTTCCACCATGAGGAATTGAAAAAAAAAATTACTAATAAGAAAAAACATGTGACTTCCCTTAGGAGCAGGTACCAAACTGCCATTCCAAACTATGGAAGGCATATAATTTTTTTTAATAGAAAAGATACCTTAGAATGAATGGTAGAGGATGCACAAAACCACTGGTGAAAAACCAACATTCCCAAAAGCGAAACTGCCAATTGTTAAACCAAGAAAAAATCTATAAAGTAAGTGCCACAATGTGGAATTTCAAACCATAGAAAATGTAAATTCAAGGCATAGCAATATAATGTTTTTTTAAAGAAAAAAGGAAACATAAAAACCCTTGCCTGAAGAGTACCTCTAGTCATTTAATCAAAGGAGGCATCCATTCCACCAAAGCAAAATGGGTGAATTTCATAAACTACTGGGCGCACCCCGCAGAAAATAAATAAATAAATAAATAACTTGAGAATGAAAAAAAAGAAACTAGTTAATCTAGGTGGAATGAGAGAAAACAATGCAACCAAAGAAGTAATTAGAGTTGAGTCCTAAAATACAAATGTCACAAATTTAAATGGAAAGAAATAATCCAATATAGAGGGAAATTTCTCAAATTTTACCTAAAGGCATGGCACGATGACCCTATGAGTACCAAGTGATGGAACTAAATCTCTCAAGGTGGTAGGGAAAATGGTATCCTCTGTAATACCTAACAAATGTCAAGAAACCCTCATTCACTGTAGTGGCGCTCTACAACACGACAAGGCCAGATAGAGGGGAATGAGCCTCAAGTAACAAAAGTTAGGGTTAGATGAAACCCCAAAATGATCTCTGTTGTTAGATGCAAAATGGATCATCCTCACCATTGGATAGAATCATCGGTGAAAGGGACATGTGACCATCACTTGAATTCTAGAGATGGAGCCAATTAAAAATCACTGTGTGTCATCGTACTAATATAGAGATAATAACAAATAAATTATCTAAGATATAACAAGATCACCTTTATTATATAATGAGAGCAAAGGGCGTTGAAGTTAATCCTTGAGAAAAACATATAGTATTTCAGCAATACCATTCAACATAACCCATGTCACAATTAAAAAAAATAGTATAATAATCGTGTCATGTATCTAGTCATCCGGCTAGAGTAACACACAAACATGGTGCCTTATATACATTTATTTTACCATTAGTCACAAACAATAAAGTAAGTAATTCGTCACCCTTTCCAATTTACAAACTATTCTTTGTATTAGATATATCTCATCAAAGAAAATCAAAAAAATTGTACTGAATGGGGACATGACATATGGTATTAGAGCACTAGTTTAAAAAATTGGGCCTACTTGGGATCAACACATCTGGGAAATACATAAGAGTAGAATTGTGAATCAAGTTGAAATGGGTATACTAATTTTGAGTTGTGTTGAACTATAAGGTACTCAAGAGAAGGAAGGTTACAACACACAATGGTGGATGATCCTAATTTATCTGTAGTGGAGGGAGATGAAATATATGTGGAGTTGGGAGGAGGAAATACCCCACCAACAACTTGGCTTATGGAGATTATTAGAAGTCTACAACAAGAGTTAGCTCATATCATAACCAACAATGAATGTTCGTTGAAGGCTAGTGAAGAACAAGAAAGGATGATAAGAGATTTAAGTGGAAAATATAGTCACAAACTAATAGAAACAAGCGAAGATGGAGGAAAAATAGATCTGCTGAAATGAAAAAATGTGGAGATAAAAATAGAAAAATATGAAAGTGGAGAGGAATCAGACAAAACTTATCCAAAGGCACAGAAAAGGAAGAAGCAAGTGGAGTTGTAAGGGGAATTCAAAAACATAAAACTCCTTACATTTGACAACGAAAAGGAGGAGGATGTAGCGGCATGACTCCTCAATATGAAAAAGTACTTCCAATTTTACGAGTATGAGAATAATATAAAGGGAATATTGACCATTTATCAACTATAAAGGAAATCTAACCTCTAGTGGGAGGAGATAAAAATCGTGCACACATTGGAAGAAAATACAGTTTCCTGGGAGGAGTTCCAGAAACAATTCAAGTCCAAATATCTAAATGAACGATTCTATAATGATCGAGCAAAGGAATTTCATGAGTTAAGATTAGGACAGTTAACTATGGATGAATTTGTGGCTAAATTCACTAATTTTTTGCGTTATGTTCCCTACATCAAGGAGAATAAAGCCAAAGTGCAAAGATTTTTAAATTGTTTACCGATTTCTTATAAGGAAATGATTGATTTTGAAAATCCTAAAACAATGGACAAAGCAGTGAAAAAATAAAGATTATGTTATCAACAACTTAAAAACAAAGGAGAAGGTTCAAAACCTTGGCAAGGTAAGGAATTTAATAGAATCACAATGGGGACAAGAAGGAAAAAACATGCATATTGAAAAAACTTTGGAAGAGATCACCAGTGAAAGAAATTCAAGAGGGGAAACTCAACTCAACCAACACAATCTCAAACTGGGTCCAAGCCCATGGATCTGAACAATAAAAAGACAGGAGGGGTCAAAGACAAAGAACCTTTGAAGTGTTGGGGGTGTGGGGAACCTCATTGTTGAGGTATTGCTCGCATAACCCCAGGTCTATTCAAAACATATAGGCAATACATGAAGCAACAACATTAAATGATATTGCAAGGAACATTCTGAAGATAAGTGCAACACTGGAAGATAGACAGGCAGAGCATCAATCCACTATGATTGAGATTGAAGGTAATATTTTAAACCATTATATCTCTGTCTTAATTGACCATGGGGCTAGTTTGAGTTATAGTAGTCCTCAAATTGTGGAAAAATGTAAACTAAAAACTGGAAAATAATAATAATAATAATAATAATAATAATTAATAATATAAAAAAATAAAATAAAAATGAAAAAAATAAAGATAAAATAATAATAATAATTTAAAAATGCATGGATGGTATAGCTACCTACTAGCACAAAAAGGAAGCTAACTAGCCAAGACAATGTCTCATAGATTTAAATACCCTTCCCACTAAAGTAAATTTAAATGCACTTCCATTAGGGTCAAATGATGTGTTAATAGGTATGTATTGGTTGGAAAAACATGGAGCGATAATAAACTGTTTAGAGAAAATAGTGAGTTGTGTAAATCATGAGGGACAAACATAGTTAATAGAAGGCATACCAAAACCAATTTCAGTTAGATAGTTCTCAACATTGCAACTGAAAAAGACTGTCGAGAAGGGGTGTCAGTTATTTGCAGTGCACATTGAAGTAAGTGAGCAAAAAAAAAAAGCTAGATGAACTGCCAATTATTAGGAATTTTTAGGATGTTTTTCCAGAAGAGATTACATGTCTACCTCCCCACAGAGACATAGATTTTTTCATTAATCTAGTACCAGGAACAACCGTTGTATCTAGAGTGCCTTATCGAATGAGTATTCCAGAATTATTAGAATTGAAGATGCAGTTACAAGAACTATTTGATAAAGACTATATTAGACCCAATGTTTCACTGTAGGGGGACCAATGTTATTTGTGAAAAATAAAGATGAAACATTTAGAATATGCATAGATTACCAACAATTAAACAAATCGACCATTAAAAACAAGTACCCACTGCCTCGCATTGATAATCTATTTGATCAAGTAAGAGGGGAAACCATATTCTCAAAAATTGATTTGAGAATTGTGTATCATCAGTTAAGAATAAAGGATGAAGATTTTCATAAAACAAATTTTCGAACTATATATAGTCACTACGAATTTGTAGTGTTTCCATTTAGTTTTATCAATGCACTAGCAACATTCATGTGTTTGATGAATAACGTACTTAGTAAGTACATAGATAGATTTGTGATGGTGTTTATAGATGACATTCTTGTGTATTCCAAGAGTTAAGGAGAACATAATGAATATTTGAGACATGTGATGCAAACCTTAAGAGAGCATAAGTTGTATGCAAAATTTAGCAAATGTGAATTCTACAAGGACAAAATACAATATTTGGGCCATGTCATTTCAAAGGAAGGATAATCTGTTGACCTTGAAAAGGTTAGGTCCATTTTGAACTAGGCCATACCTACAGATGTGTTATATGTCCAATATTTTATGGGAATTACAAGATAATACAAAAGATTCAATGAAGGGTTTGCAAAACTGGCATATCTTATTACTTCATTACAAAAGAAAGGAACAAAATTTGAGTTGATAGTTAGGTGTCAGGTTAGTTTTGACAAATTAAATTATTTTTTAACAGTAGCACCTATTTTTAAAATTGCAGATCTAGAAAATGAATTTGTTGTATGTGCAGACGCTTGTTTGGAAGGTTTAGGTGGAGTTTTGATGTAGGAAAATTCAGTGGTGGCTTATGAATCTAGAAAGCTAAAATCACATGAAAGGAATTATGCAGTGTATGATTTAGAGCTGGCTGCTGTGATACACTTTAAAGATGTGTAGACACCACTTATTGGGAAAAAGGTTCACCTTGATAGCATATCACATTAGCTTAAAATATTTTTTAGACAACTAGATCTTAATGCCAGGAAGCTAGGTGGATGTCTTTTCTCAGTGAATTTGATTTTGAGATAAAACATATTAAAGTTGAAGAAAATAAAATAGTAGATGTTTTAAGTAGACATGCACATTCCCTTATGGAAGCTTCTATTTGTAGTGTAAATACATATTTTGTGGAGCATATTAGGAATTTAATACAAGAAGATCAAAATTATCTGAAAATTCAACAAAAATTGCAACATGTAGATATTTCAGGCTACGCTGAAAATTCAAAAAAACTATTAACTTACATAAATAGATTGTATGTTCCTAACATAAGTGCCTTAAAATATATTATATTAGATGAATATCATAAGAAACCTTATGCTGGACACCCCATATATCAAAAGATGATAACAACACTAAGGAAGGAGTTTTACTGGCCTAACATGAAAAGGGAAGTAGCAAAATATTTATCCAAATGTTTAGAATGTCAATAGGTGAAGGTAGAACACCAACACCAAGATGGACTATTAGATCCACTACGCATCCCCGAATGGAAATGGGAAGTGATTTTGTTAGAATTTATTATGGGACTACCAAAAAAAAGACGACAACATGACTCCATCACGTTGGTTGTAAACACACTAAGAAAAACAATACCGAAACATTTATGGAACAACTCAGATTGAAAATATTTTTATGAAGGAAATCTTTCGATTGCATGACATATCGAAAATGGTGATATCAGATAGGGATGCTAAATTCACTTCCAAATTTTGGAAGGCCTTGTTTGGATGGATGGGGAACCAACTTAATTTCACTACTGCATATCATCCCCAAACTGATGGGCAGACAGAGAGGGCCAATCAGATTCTAGAGGACACCTTAAGAATTTATGAGATGGAAAAACTTTCTAAATGGGAAGATTTTCTACACTTAGCAGAATTTGCCTACAATAACAGTTATCAAGCTTCTATAAAGATGAGTCCCTGTGAAGCCTTATATGGCAGGGAATGCCACACACCTATTAGCTGGATTCAGTCATAAGATAGGCTAATATTGGGACCAAATGCATTACAAGAAATGGAACAACTAGTGCAAAAAATAAGATAGAACATAAAAACTACACGGGATAGACAAAACAATTATGCCGATAAAAAGAGAGCTCATAAGGAATTTAAGGTCGAAGAAAATGCATATATAAGATTTAAACCAAGGAAAGTCATCTTAAGGACGAGAACCTGTGGTAAATTAGCACCACGGTTTTGTGGGATTTTTGAGATTTTGGACCGAGTTGGACCAGTAACATCTTAGCTAGCATTGCCCAGATATATAAAGGTACACAATGTCTTTCATGTATATTTGTTAAAAAAATATGTCTGTGATAATTTTCATATCATTGATTGGAAATTGATATAGGTGGAACCAAAAAGAGATTTCCTAGCAGAACCACTTCACATATTAGATCAGAGAGAGATTTTTCTCCAAAATCAAACCATCTCTCAAGTTAAAGTGCACTAGAAGCACTTTACACCTGAGGAGACCAACTGGGAGATAGAGAAAAAAATGTGGGAGGCCTTTCCAACATTTTTCCAAAAGGAAGGAAATTAAACATCCAACTCCAAGGAAAATGTTGAATAAAAAGAGGGGAAGATGTGATACCCCTCTATTTTCTATGTTAGTTATTGTCTATTTTTAGATATGGGCTTTTTCCACTCTCAAAGCATTAATATGGATGATTAAAAAATATTATGATACAATTTGGATCATGAAAAAAGGATTTGCACAAAAAGGAGGTGTTGATTATGAAGAGACCTTTTTCTTCTCACAAATTATGGGGTCCATCTAGCAAAAGGAACCATTAAAGTGGATGGGGTTTTAAGCTCAACCCCAGTTAAGCCTGCTTACAAATCATGTTTTGTAAGTGTTAGCTAGCTTTTTTTTGAATATTGTAGCGATTCTATTCCTACTCCAAGCATAGTTTTGGATCACAATTTAGAATTTTGTTTCTTACTACTATGTTGATCAGCCTGGAGCAACATGAAATACTTGTAAAGTCTATACAATTGTGCCCCCCATCATAAATTTTTCTGAAATATAAATATATTTTCAATTCAAGTTAAGTAAAAACATCATTGTCTATTTTATTTATTTATTATTATTGTTTAAATTTTCTTTTTTAATTATTTAATATTTGTTTAAATTTAGTGTTTAATTTTCCCCCGATTGGGGTGCGTGCTCAAAGTAGGAGAGGACAAAGGACATGTATGTTAGTTATGAAGTTTAAAGGCAGGGTACCACCCACCGCCCCCTCGCATGCTCATGGCGAGGGGTGCGGTGGCCTCTTGCATGCAATCTGACAGAGGAGATGGGAGAAGTGGCAAGCATGGCCAGGACGGAGAAGGAGGTGAGGCAGCCAAGGCAGGACGGGTGACGCGACAGAGCAAGGTAGAATGGGAATATGAAGGAATTCAAGATAGAGAGAAGAGTATTGTTTAGATTGCAGGTGGACGGAGGAGCGTGGGCGCAAGTCAGTGGAGCTGCCAACAGTGGTTTCAATGAAGCGTTCCCGAGTATCTATCTTCGTCTTTCAAGACCCTTACTATGGCAACTTTGTTGATTTATGGCTGGGGGGTTTGGGAGATGATAGTGGAGGGAAATTAGGGAGATGGATGGGGAGGCCAATGAAAGTTGGGGTTGATGGTGATCGGGCTTGGGTTGGAGGTGAGAGCCATGAGTGATACCCGGGGTTGGGAATGAGAGACCCCTCTTGTGAGCGAGTGAGACAGTTGGTACTCCAATGCAAGTGGTGAGGCTGAGGCTAAGCATGAGCGACGGCCAAGGGAGGGGCATAGAAGTGAGGCATCTGTTTTGGGCATAGGAATGATGTAGCAGCACTAGGCAGAGGGGTGGGGGAAGGCACTACGATTGGGAGTGATGGTAACTTGACTCAATGGGCTAGCTATGAGAACCGTGAGCATTAACTAGGTCTGGCACCATGAAACCACTCTTATATGTAGTCGAGAGAATTGTTACTACCATGTGTGTGGTGATGCAAATGAAAGGCAGGAGCGAGAGAAATGTGAGTGGTAGAAAAGTGGCACAGTTACACCAGGCAAAGGAGTGGTGCAACATTTCGGGGTAGAGGGGTACTCAGGCAGAGGAAATTGCGCTTGACTGCATGAGGGGTGGGGCACCTGTATCAAGCCAATGAGGCATGAGACAACGTACTAAGAACTAATTCATTTTGCTTGTGAATAGGCAAGGAATAGAGGAGAGATGGCCCGACCTGCACGTGGAGGAGGACGCGACAGAAGGGGGGGGGAGTTGACTCGAACAACAGACCCGAGCACTTCGGAACTAAGATGTTGGAGGAAGCCTGTAGAACACCTCATTAATGAAGCGATGATAGCCTACAGGAAGGAATAGATGCAGGCATCCGTAAGCTTCCAATTGAATGGGAGGGGAAAATAAAATAGTTGGATGAATTTGAAGAGGAGATGGAGAATTAGTGGGCAGTAATCCCAGATCCGGGGAATACCAGGGGTAGACTCACCCAATTTAAACAGATCCTCTATTTATATTGGTTCATGAAGAGCCTTATGGGGAAGGAAATGGAGCAAATTTTAGTGGGGATGGCTATGACTCTCCAGGACATGCCCAATTACAAAAAAGACTTGCAGACAATCCAATTCCAGTTGCACAAGTAGGACATCCACCTAGACAGAATCCTAAGGCACATCCCATGCATCATTGAGCTAGCTGACATGCCTAGTGACTCAGCCAATGACTCAGCTTTGGTTGAGTCAGCCTCAGAAGGACGACATGATTAGTCAATTTCTTGGGCATTTTTTTGTTTCTTGCGGGTAGCATTTACTTTTAAAGATGCATGCTTATGATAGATAAACATATAGACTCTTATCATGATACTTATGTGTATATAGCTTGGCTAAAATGACAGATACTATATTGTTTTCAGATGGCTTATAACGAGGATAGGTGGCCAACAGACTTGGTTTCCCATTGGGCAAGTTGAGGCCACCTATCTCATATATGTGGTGTAAACTTGCTTTTTACAAATAGAAAAAGGAGGTCCTGCCAAGCTTAACAGAAAAAAAAAAA
>APFE030943438.1:0-11200 GCA_000404065.3 Pinus taeda | reverse complement strand
TACCTGGGTGAACGATCATGAAGGTTGCACAATTTCAGCTGGAAGGTCAAGAGATTGACTGCCAAGACTGCACAAGGCACAGTCTGGGCTGCTGAGAGACTGACTGACTACTATAACTGCACAATGCACAGTCCATTATGGTTGTTGACTGCTGAGATTGCGCATTCAGCAATTCCAACTAGGAAGGACTGCTGACCCAGGGACAAATTTGCGCAATTTTTTGGGCCAAGCAGCCACTATCCTCCATAAATGTGCAAAATAGTCCTGGAGGCCAATGCTGGGTAGGAATGCACAAATCTATAAAGGAAGGTGATCCTTCCTTTCCCAAATTGTGAAATGCAGCCTTGGTGAAGGTAGAGTCCGAGCCAAGGTTGGTCTGACTCGCCAACGGGAAACTGAAAGCAAGTCAATGAATGTATGGCGACACAAAGTGATAGTAGAAGCGATTAATAGTGCATGCAAAACATGAATGAAATATTCAGCGAGAAGATTAAGATGCATGTGGGTGAGGCAGTTCGCCGATTGGGCGAACATCTGTGTAAAACAGTTTCATGCATGCGACAACAGTGAGATAGCAACGAAAATTGAAATAGAGCTAGGACAAGATAGTATACATGTAAATGACAGCAAGCACTCAAAAAAATCAAGCAAATAGTACTCATACAAGCGAAAATACAAAGAGCAACAGAAATGAAGCACATGGCATGGGAAGCGGGTTTACCCCATGATAGTTGAGCTTAATGTTTCGACTGCTCCTAGATGTGATGTGGGATGTCAGAGCTACAAATTTGATGTGAGGAATGAGCTCTATAGTGTCTGGTTGATGAGTTTTGATAACATTGAGGTTGTGATGCACATGCCACAAATCTAGGGGAAGTGACACTTGGTGGGAGGTTTTTGAATTGCTCCTTGCATGTAACCTCCAACTGCTAAACATAGATCCCTAAGACAAGGGATGCCTTTGCATGCTGCCTTTGGAGAAGTATCCTATTCATGCAATTCTATTTTTCCCAGCCATGTAGGGAACCGTTCAACTCAGCTGCACATGCAAGAGATTTCTCGACTGTTAGAGAAAATGTGCATTTCTGGCTGGGAGCTAGGCTGGTTGCCCAAGGGGTTTGCGCAATTTTTAGGCTGAGCAGCTGACTGCTACCTAGATTTACACAAATCCTGGGCTAAATAGCCTGTTGATGGGAAAATTTGTGCAAACCTTGTTGGGAGGGTTGGCTGGCAGGATTGCACAATCCTAGAGCCCAACAGGTTGTAAGAGGGAATTGCGCAATTCCTGGAGGGAAGGATGGTTTCCCTCTAGAAATGTGCAAATTTCACTGGGAAGCTACTCAGCCTGCAGCTGGACCAAGTCTGGGTAAGAATCCTATGAGGGGAATGGATCGATTGTGATCAACCGGCTGCCTTTGTGCGAGGAAAACACTGAAGCTTGAGTACTTGATGAAGCAAGACAAAGTGTTGTGTAAGGTTGGTAGGGGAGGCTCCAAAACAAACTAAGGCAAAATTTTGGAGGGTGGTAGTACCCGCTACAACAGGATCCAAAACATGATCATGGGATAGAATCCAAGTCCTACAATATTTGCGTGGAACTATACATCGCTACCTCTAGTATACAGGGAATGAAATCTAACGTGTGGGACATACATATTTGGTTTAGGGTGGCAATGAGATAGATGGAAGAAGCACAATAGGTGGATGCTTCAGCCTTGGATCCTCCATGGTCTCGTAGATGAGTAGAAATTAGGACATAGTTGCTTTAAGTAGTGTTGAAGTCAAGTATGTTGCTGCAAGTGAAGTTTGTCAGGAAGTTGTTTGGCTCAGGAAGTTATTATCATATTTGTTTGAAGGACCAGTTACCCCTACATATATACACCATGATAATGAAATTTGTATCAGATTGACAAAAGACTCAGTGTTTCATTTTAGGATGAATCATATAAACAACAAGTACCACTACATCAAAAGCCTAGTACGAGTTAGGTTCATGAAGCTGCATTATATACCTACTAATGAATACGTAGTTTATATACTAACTAAATCATTACCAAACAAGAAGCTGGAGTATCTGAGAAACAATCTTGGTTTGGTAGACATCTCTTCCCCAATTGAAAGGGAGTGATGTTGGATAGTTCTTGTCTTTATGGGTCAGGCACTAGAAAAGGACTAATTGTCATAAGTCTTAGTGAAGGCCATAAAGAAAGAATGGAGTCTGGAGGATTGGATAAACATCTTATATTGGAGCTTATTATGGATTGTAGAATCTAGGAAAATAATTTGTTGACTAATACTCTTTGAGGATGAGGTAGGGAATCCAAGATAAGAGTAATTGAAGAGGACCGATATTCTTTGAGGATCCGGGATTGGGAATCCAAGAGAAGAATATTATTAAAAGGGACATACCTTGTGGACATCTGGATGGGATATGTACCTTAGAGGTAGTGTGGCATCTCACGTAAATCCTCCCAACATAATACTCTCGAATAAGGATGAGCTTGTCTAGTTAAGGCCTTCAAGGACAATGTTGGTTATGATATATATGCTTGACAAATATGGCTTATCAATATTACTCTTATTATGAGAATGCTTCAAGATTTAGATTCCTTTTACCATGTAATAGATTATGAATACCTCCCTAGTTAAGAGGGAGTGTTGAAAATTGTAACTTCGATCTTTATAATGACCTAATTGTAATCAGGGCATTGTATATTATTTATAAAGAAAGAAAAAGAAATTATATTTTATTATTGGAGTATGGATTTCATACTCAAGTTTGAGTGAATAGCATGTTCTTCATGATTTTAGGTTTTCTAGGTATTTCTATGATAAATAATAATTTTTGTCATGTGTCATAGTCCCATTTGGATTCATTGTAATAAAGGAAAATATTTATTCTATCAAGAAAAATCCATTTATAATCCATATACCAAGTCAACCCAAGGAGAATATCAAGTCAACCTAAAGGAGGGGAATTTGACCCTCAAGAAAGGTTATATAAAGAAGAGAAGCTCGACCCATTTGGACACTCATCATGCACAAGTTCGATCTATGATAGAGAAGGTGAAGAGAGTAGCTGGGAGGACGAAGAAGAGGAGAAAAAGTCAAATTTTGAAGATACTATTTCTTTGTCTTGCTTCTAGGGTTTGTGAAGTTTTCAAGTGAATTTTCCAGTTTTAGGGCCAAATTTCTGTGAAGTAGTTGCAGGGGTCGAAGTTGCAGTAGCGAAGTTGCAGTCTTGAAGTTCTGGAAGCTGCCTTAAAGGGGATCTTGTTGGGGGGTGACTTGGGGCTTGGAGGGTTTGTTGGATTTGGTCTTTGGGCCTTGGAATTCTCTTTGTAAGCATATTCAATAGAAGAAGATAAGCATTTTTATGGGTTTTCCCCTTGGAGGTGCTTTTCCCTAGCTTGGAGCCTATATCCCATGTACTTTGTCTCTTTGTGATGTTCATTGTTTTTGGTAATTGCTTGATGAACATAACTAAAGAATTAATTAAAGACCAAATAACATCTCAATTAATTATCATGATAAGGAAAATAATTTATAATCTACAACTCTCTATGTTTTCCAACATAGGCTCATAGCTAAGGTTCAAGAAGGAGACTTAAGATAATAATATAGTTGGCACTATGAAGAGGGTCTTGAAGAAGGGTTTCAAGTTTCTTAGAAATCTCACTATGTCTATCAAGGATTATATGTTGAAGATCATCTCCAAGATTGTGAAGGAAGTAATAGATGGAAGTTTGTTCTTTGCTTTATTCAGCACTTTCAAGGACAAGAATGTATGGGTTATTGATATCGATGCCTTTAGACACATGATATGAGAATGCAGTCAACTCCAAACCCTATCTAAGGGAAACTCCACTCACTCAATCGAAATTGGAGACAACAAAATCTATCCAGTGAAAGGTATTGGATCTACTTCGTTGGAGCTCGAGTCTAGTGGACGCATTCACCTCAACAATATTCTATACATTCCAGGTTTGAAGAAAAACTTACTTTCTATTTCTTGTCTAGAGGATAAGGGTGAAATAATTGCTTTTGTTGATGGCTAGGTTTTGGTTTGGGGTAAGGTCTCTAGTATTAATGAATCTACAATGATTGGGATCCATGAGGGTGTTATTTTTTCTAGCATCTGATGGTGTTTTAGTATCCAACCTTGTGGAGAGGCTAAAACACATGAGATCTCCAAAACCCAGAAATTATTTCTGGAAATCCCACCTACATATAGCTCTAACAAATTCAAGCCCTAACTCCTTATACCTTGACCTCATTGGGGACATGCACAGAAAAATAGAGAAATAGTAGATTGCTCTGATACCAATGATCCATATTTATGAAGGAACAAAACAAAATACAGATATAAACTGAGACACGGAGATACAACGAAAACAGAACTTCAATTAATTAATAACAAAGTACTAAAAAAATTTTACGTGCAGAATGGAAATAAACTAGCTCAGGAGATGGTGACTTATCTCTAAGAAGAGATGTGGTGGCTACATGCCTTTTTAACTGTGTTACAATGAGGATCAAATGCCTACTTATTATTGAGAAACATTGGAAAACCATAAACATCCAAAAAACTAACCCTAGAAGATGAAGCGCCAAACATTTGTGGACCCCGTTGGGGTAAATCGGTACATCAACTTCCCGGGGTCGTAACTTTGGCATACAATCTATGTTTGATGCATACGATACCTTGTTAGAAATATATATCTGAGGACTACAACTTTCTACTACAAACCTTTGGCATTTGTTATGTATTTTCCTATTTTCCAAACAAAAAGAACGTTGTTTAGGGCCTAAAAATCGCTTCGGACATTCATGACCTGAAAAACTACCAAAAGTAGTAAATTGTGCTACAATTAAGGAAACTAAAAGAAATAATGGTGGGTTTCCAAGTGGAATAGATGGGTGTCCACCAATATCCACCTAGATCGCATTGGGTTTTTTCGGGGACATTTGTCTAGCAATAATTGTGCTATATTTTTTTGTGTGTGCTCTATATTTCTCGATTTCCATCATTTTATTTTTCGCAACATTTTTATGCTGAAAATTACAATTGTGATTTTATTCGTTGTTTGTTGTAGCAAATAAACTACTTAATAAATTAATCAGTTAGAAGAATAATTTACAGTTGCTGCAATAGACTTGAAAATTTCAAAGGGGGCACATTATATAGACTCTTTACACCTCTATCTCCCCCAGTCCACTTGGATGTGAGGCATTATGAACTACGACATAAAAGCTATGGACACCTTCATTATAAGATTTTCCATCTCTATGTAAAATGGTTAATTGCATCACCGAATTGAAGGAATCACTTGAAGGAACCTGTAAGGGATGTGCTCTAAGCAAGAATGCAAAGAATCCATTTGCAAGAAGTGATACCAGATCTAAGAAAGTTTTGTATCTCATACATTTAGATGTATTTGGACCTATGGCAGTTAAGTCTCTTGGTGGGAATCAATATTATGTAATCTTCATTGATAACTTCTCAAAGAAAACTTTGTTATAACTCCTCAATAATAAGGATGAGGTATTCGAAAAGTTTCAGGAGTTCAAGAATGAAGTGGAGAATATAACCAAGAGAAAGATAAAAACTATGAGATCAGATAATAGTGGAGAATACACCTCCAAAGAACTAATAGCTTTCTACAATGAACAAGGGATTAAGAGGGAGCTTATTGTTCCTTATAAGCCTGAAAATAATGGTTTTGTTGAAAGGAAGAATAGAACAATTGAAGAATGTGTGAGGGACATGTTGCATGATCAAGATCTCCCTCAATTTCTCTGGGGGATAGGCATGTATGTGATCTGAAAATCACTTATGTATGATCTCAGTTAATTAATGTAGGTACTACAGACTCATGCGATGGGATATGCCTATGTTATTTTAAGCAACAGATCGATAAGATTTCGAAATACACAGGCATTGGAAAATAGTAAGAGAAACACAGCAAGTAAATTCAACAAAAAAGCACAACAATTTAATAAGTAGTTCACCCAATCCTCCTGGGCTACGTCTCCTGGTCCAACTTTCAGTGGTGGCCTTTTTTTTTATTGTGTCTTTAAGAAGAGTTTTTACAATGAGGAGCTCAATTTGAGTCTCCTGTAACAGATGGTGCTTAGTAGGGTGGTACTTGGATTCCCCAAGCCACTAGAGTACACAGCCTCCCCCTTACCAAGTCTCGACCTCAACTGGTCTTAATGGGATGAGTCCAATTTGGTACTCAATTCCCGATAGATATCCTCACAGGGATTGCTTGAACCTCTCAAGCCTTCTTGGTTCTGTCTACTTGATGCTGCCTTAGCTCTGCAGGTCAGATCAACTTATCTATTCTTTGCTCCTTGCTTCACTCTCTCTTCTATCTCCTTTCTGTTCTTTGTATGTTCGTGGCTTAAAGCCAATCTGCCCCTTGACTGTTCGCTTCCTCTTCCGGCTCTTCGGATCACCTGCCTCTGTCCACTGGAATTCCCTGCTTCTGCGTCATTGCCACTGTGTAACGTTTCACAGAGAAGTGGCCACTTGTCTCCTTACGAATTGGGCACCAGCTTTTCCTCGAACAGTAGTTATTTCAGTTATTCTGCAAAATGATTCATCCGCCAACTCAATGGTCATGTCAGACCCAAAACGCCATATGCTTTAGCCTATTCTTCCGTCAAATCCGGTCTCCCATCGGGTGTAATCTCCATCGTTGATCTAGGGCATCCAGATCCTACCGTCATCGCTGTTATCGCACGGGTGAGTTTCTTGACCGTTACCCTAAAATGAGAGCGGTTTTTTCTCTCATCCGTTGGACACACGTCATTCAATGTATGGCATCGCTTGGTCCTCTGCCAAACCCGCTTACCACCCAAAATGCCTCCGATATTCTGCCGGTTTTGAGCGCGAGACCCGCCTTCTAACGTATCAGGTATGTCTGTATGGTTTTACCTATTTTCACATGACCAGGTGCCGAGGCTTTTCCTTCTCTGAGGTTTTTATCTTGCGATACCGCTAATCGCGTATTAGAAACGGCCTCTGTTTTATGATCTGGACTCCTTATTTGCTAGCTTGCGCCATTGCGCAGTCTCCATGGGATAATGGTTAGCATGCTTTGACCGAGGGTCCTCGTTTTTCTGTGCTGGCTACAAACTACCACTGTCCAGATGTCTTTCCTAATAGCTCATTGTTCACAAAATTTTGGAGTCTGACATAATTTGAAACAGTCATAGAAACTCTGATAATTTTCAAGGATCCAATTCAGATTAGTATGGAAATTGTTTACTTGAAGAACTGAATTCCTCAAGGATTCTCAACAACATGACTCCAAAAGAAGCATTTACAGGAAAGAATCCAAGTTTGGATCATCTTCGAATATTTTGGTGTCCTATGTATATTCATATACCCAAGGAAAAGAGAAAGAAGGTGGATCCTACCAATCTAAATGGCATTTTTTGGGGTTTCATCAAAGTTGTATAGAATCTATATTAGGAATATTTTTGAATTGAAGTAAGTAGGGATGTCATCTTTGATCAGAGTATAGCTTACAAGAAATCAAATTATGTTTTGGTTGACTCTGATGAAGAAGATTTGAGGATATCTCAAGGGAAAATGATGGTCAAGATGAGACATCTACTCAAGAAAATGTTGATGGTCCTTGTGAGCCTATACGACAAGTAGTGATTCCAAAAAATTGGAAGAGGCCTACTTGGCTGAATATTGCTCTTCAAGAAGCATAAGGACATGTAACATCAGGGACCTTCAGAGAAAGTAAAAGTCTGAAAAGGTATTCAGAGTATGATGCATACATGACAAATCTTATTGAAGTGGAACCTTCCTCCTATAAAGATGTTGTTAGACATAAAGAGTGTAGGAATGCAATGTGGGATGAATACCAGTCAATCATGAAGAACGATATTTGGTAAATTGTCCCAAGGATAAGTGACAAATTTATAGTCACTTCAAAATCGATTTATAAGATAAAGCACGTTACATATGGGAGCATTGATAAATACAAAGCAAGGTTTGTAGCAAGAGGTTTCTCACTGAAAGAAGGGATTGATTACAAAGAAATATTTTCTCCTACAACTAGATATAGAACAATAATATCACTTATTTCATTGGTTGTTTCTATGGGATGGAACATTTGTCAAATCGAAGTTAAGACAACATTTCTGAATGGGACTATTGATGAGGAGGTTTACATAGAGAAACCTTAATGATTTGAAATAAATCAGAGGTAGACTCATGTTTACAGGTTGAAGAAAGATCTATAAGGCTTAAAGCAAGCACTTATATCTTGGTATGCAAGAATGGATGCATACCTATTGAGAGTTGTTTTTACCAAGAGTTTTGTAGATCCTAACCTATACATTAGGGTGGTCTAAGGTGAACTAGTTATCATACTCTTATATGTGAATGGTCTACTAGTTACATGAGTAGAGCATCAAATTCAAGAATACAAGAAACAATTAGCATCCAAGTTTGATATGAAGGATCTTGCGATTATGCATTATTACTTGGGATTAGAAGTTTTGTAGAAGCTAGGTTAGAAATATGTTGGTCAAGGCAAATATGTTATCAATATTCTTCAGAAGTTTGGCATGATGGACATCAAGCCTGTGATGACTCCTATGATTACAAACTTAAAGAAGTTGAACTGTTTAGAATCTAGTTCGGTGAATCCTACTTGCTACATACAGTTGACTGAGTCCTTGATGTATCCAGTGAATACAAGACTAGACATTTTGAATAAACTTGTTTGTTATACTTGGCCTAAATATTTTTAATCTTTTTTGTATCTTTGATTCAATACATTTAAGCTTTAACGTTGCACTTGTAGTTGGATTTGAGGCCCCTCTGCATAATGGTCTGATATGGACGTCAATTTTTCCCAAATTTTGTCTCAACTTGGCTACTCACATATAAAATCTTACATACAAAACTATATCTAGTTAAATGGTTTCAACATGGCTAATTAGTCCCATGTCTCCCAACTCTAGACATTTGTCTACCTCAGTTTTGTCACCACAACAATGTCCCCTTTGATTAGATTTATTTTGCAACGCATAGATGAAACTATGGTGGCATGAAAAGAGAATGTGCATCCCATAATCTCTACATTTACACCGATCTCACTGCCAACCAAATGGAATAAGGAGTATAGAAGCCCAACAATTAGTAACATTCTTGGAAAATCCAAGAGAATAAATATTGGAACATCTATCTCTAGGAAAGAAGTGATAGGATTATCAAGATCCCTCTCTACATCTATTCTTTCCTCCATACCAATAAACATGTTTGGTGTAGAAAGGGTGTAATCATCAAGGAAGTGCAATAAAGTGCAAAAAATGTCGACATCATATCCTTGATGTAATATCAACAAAGACACCACCAAGGTTATTTCACAAATAAGAAAAGGGAAATTGCTAGTTTTGAATCAACTAGCAAATCCCTTTCTATCTATAAATATTATATATAATCTTATGATACAATAATCAAACTTATTTTTCCATGAATCTCAAGGGAAAAGAGTCCAATATTAGTCCTAAGAAGCTTTTAGAAAGGGGGATACCTCTTAATAATTCTCAACTCGCTATGTTTGACCAGAACATGATAGCTAAAATGAAATTCCTTTCCTATAAAAGAAACAAGAGGACGATGTCTCAATGGAGCAAAAACAATTCATTTACTGCAATTGCCAACTATCTTGTCTACACCAAAATGTTGTTGATTTTACTGGAGATATATTAAAAATGAAAGTACATATGTCTATTATTCATGAAGGAATGAAAAAAAGTAAATTAGGGTCATCTAGTGAAGATGAAATTGATATCATGTTCACTACCTATCTTTTTCGCATTATCCAAATAGAAGTAGTTATTGATGAGATAAAATACCATGTGATACCTCCTCCTCCTCTCGTCTTGTATAGAGATGATGAGAATGACCCTAGAAAGATTTGGACGAAAAAATCATATTCTATAGACTTAGTCCTTAAGGTTGTAAACATTGAAGAAGGTATAGAAAATGAAGTGGACTAATTTTAATTCATAAACAAACAAGCTCAAGTAGCCAAAGCACCAAAGGTGTCTCTACATTTTTTTTATTTTTTTTCTGAATATGGCTACTTCTATACTAATACAAAATAAATTTACACCGAGGCCATGGCCTCATAAAGCTAGCCCAAAGATGCGACATGATTACAAGCATAGCAGATCAGTATGCAAAAACCCAGCTGAGTATTGCCCTCAAGAACTGTAGAAAACCTGATCATGACTAAAGAAAAAATCCAAAAAACCCCATAGTTGTACATGGAACTGAGAATTAAAGTGGGGCTATGCGACAACCAAAATAGTGAAACTAGACCAAGTAGTTGTGACCAACTATGCGACAACCCAATATTGAATACAGAAGTAGCTGTGACTGCAACCGAAACTGAAAACTGAAGGCTAGCAGAATGCCCCTTTCGCATGCGAAACTGGCAATTTGAGCTAGTGCACTTATCATGATATCTAGGAAGGTGATAAGTGAATCTTCTCGAGCTTTTTGAATTCCAAAAAAACCAAAAAGAACCAACCTGTTTAAACATTAGGAGAGGGATCAGGCGGCTCCTCAATGATGCGGAATCCATACTTGTAATCATCGTCGTCATCAGAGGAGCCTGCCTGATTCTTCATGCTTTGAGAAGCTTTGCTTTTTCCAGAGCCTGAAGCCTTGCTCTATTCGAAGTTTGTCTGGATGGAGCCTGGTCTGTCTTCCGCCGGCCTGTCCGTAGTCGCCCTAAGGGAACCAACCTCTTGACCTGAATTGAACTCGCTAAGCTCTATGGTGACCGTGGCCATAAAGGAGAAAGTGCCATGACTACAGGGGAATTGTAACCGAGCGGAGTTAGTCGAGGATTGGAAGGAGCTTGGTGCTATATTGTGCAATCCTCTGCCCCTATCCCGTCCACTCCGAGTAGTCGGGTACCTATCTATGTGGAAGTCCGAGCAAAAAGTAGAGGAGTCCAACATGGAAGAGAAGGCCTAGCGTCCAATTTGCCCTCGGGAGCTGCCTCTTCTGCAGCTCATCCTCTGTCGAAGTTTTGGCATAACTGGAGGAGCAGGGTGATCTGGGCTACTTGATAAACTATGGAATTATATATGGATGAAAATAAACTTGGCTTCAGCGCTCAAAAGGCCGAAATGGAGAGCAATAAACGAGTGG
>APFE030943437.1:49702-99270 GCA_000404065.3 Pinus taeda | reverse complement strand
ATTTATGACACGAATTAGAATTAGGTTACTCAATAAACTATAACTCTACTCAAACACTCATTTAGCAAGACGCATGATCAACAAAATATAGAGATTTTCTTCACTTCTTTTATTGGGGTGGGGGGTGAAGCAAGGGGAAAAAGATAGATATAAACTCATAATGAAATAAAGACAAAAACAAAAATTGTTAGCCAAGTCTTGTTGTAACAGGTCCTTTTATAATTTATACTACCTCTACTTAGCCACAAGTATTATTTTGTCTGGACTAACATTTTAATAATTGATTGAACCTTTCACGAGCTACAAGAATTATTGCTTATATCTTTTTGCGCGTGCAAGCATTTGAACTAGATATATTTTTCTAAATATTTCTCCATGATAACGATGCTTCCATTAGGTACTCCTTCCCTTTTCCTTGGTTCCTTTATTTTTAATATATTGAGGCGATAAGATGGACGCTACATGTTATGCATGTGATGAATTTGTATTTATGCATGCACATGTGTACCTTTCGGATTTTATATCTCGTATCTATCATTTTCCCTTAGATTTTTCTTATTTTAAATAATTAAACGGGTAGCCATGTGCTTTCCATTGCAATCTTGCAACTAGTCGTGCTCCTTTTTTACAAAAGCCATGATTGACTACGGCTCTAACTAGTGGCAACCATGGCCTAGATGTCCATTTTAATCAAAACCTTCTTTGAGTTGTCAAATTTTGGCACAACATGAATGTTTGTCTTAATTCCTTTTTACTTCGTCTAAGGTGCCATCTATAAGTATAATAGTTAATTCATCTTTACATCGTCCAAGACGCCATATGTAAGTATAATAGTTTCCCTAATGTATCAAGTTAAACGGTGAGCTAATAAGCAATATACATTATATAAAAAAATGTTAATGAGTGGGATGAGGAGTTATGTCGACCAAGGATATAGAAAAAATCTCAAACTATCACAGATATATATATATCATCTCCAAAGTGGCCATATCCATGTTCATGTGTAATAATAACTATGACTTCAAACTATGTACACTATATATCCATCTACAATATAAATTAAAAAATCATGTCCAACAAAATAACATGCACAATGGATCCATGACAATTATATGATTAAAAGCATGTGTAAATACAAAATGGATATATATCACATTATGAACTAGGAACACAATGAATGATGCAAGAATGGGGAAACTAGTCATCAAATTACAAAACTAATAGTAGTACAACTTCTACAGGATAGGTGGCAAGCATGAAAAGAGCATCAGACACTAGCCAAAGGTATTCAATCTAAAGTCCATTCTTGTATGAACCTACAACAAGGAAGCAATTGAGTTGATCTCAAGCATAGTAGAAAAAAATGATCACCAATAATGGATGAATATTGTTGGCAAATCCAAAGTTACCCTTTGATAATGAAAATGGGCTCCAAGAAACATAGTACAAAACTAACAAGTGAAAAATAAATGATTTGATGTCAAGTACTTATAAAACAAATCAAGTAGGGGTCATAGAGGAAAACCCACTATCAATTATAAGGAAAAATTTGATTAACAAGCACACATTCCAACGTATTATAAAGGTCATTGGACATAATCCTAGAAAGGGATTTGGAACCAATAGGAAAAAATCCATTAGAGGGAGGGAATTAGGGAATCTTGCATCAACTAACATGAAGAAGGGACAAGGAATTTAATCTAAGAGGAAACCACTAATGACATTTCGATATACGAAAAGCCGATATAAATGATCAAAAAAATTGTAGAAGGCTTGACTCATGATAAAAGTTTTCTTAAACATTATTATAACATCATGAATACTAGTCAACAAATGACACCAAAAGTACAGGTAATTTGAACTAACAAAATAGAAATCTAGTACTATATCCCAACTATAAGAAATTGATGTAGATAGGTGTTATGTCCAAGGGAAACAAGTGTTAACAAATACCACATTTTGATGCAAGGAAAATTCCTCTCAATAGATATGGGTACTCCTTGATGGAAACTTAACTAAACCGAGAGAGGGGGTGAATCAGTTTAGTACATTCATGGACATTAAATTCTAATTATTTTCCAATGGTTAACTGAACTATCAAATGAGTAACATACACCTTATGAAAAACAACATTTAACACGTAAATCAAAACATAACATCTTTTATGACAACATAAAATCAACACACAAAATCATCACATGTGAACACCAGATATAAGTGGAAACTCGTGAAGGGAGAAACCATGAATTTTTTATTGATGTGATGCAAAGGCAAGCTCCTACTCTTGTTTTATCTCTAATTTTTTTCTAGGCCCCAACCTAAAGGAGGATGCTACCTCAATTTCTTTTGTAAGTTTCAACTTACAAGGAAGCTCCAACTCTCATAAAACATTTTCAGGATACAAACCACAAGAGGCTCCTACTGCAATAGGCTCCAATGTGTTATTTATCAAGCTACAACTTGAAATGATACTACAATCCCCTGATACATACAAGAAACAACAAGCTATTTTATCTGCTCTATAACTCCACATACCCCTGTCTCTATCTTTTCTTATTCTAATCCTTAAATATGCTTCACATTAGCTCTATATATTTTCTAGGTAATTAATGAAGAGAACCTCAACTATCTCTCACATTCTTTGACTCTCTAACCATGGAGTCCTCTAACCTCACACATTTTTATAAACAAATTTTGGTGGTTGTTAGTATTCCAAACATGAATATGAAGTGAAAGGGCTTTTCTCTTTGCATTCCACTCATCCATTTCATGCCTTTTGATTTTTTAAATATTAAAATAGAATAACTTCTTCACCAAATATTATTTTTAGCAACCTTTAATGATTATATCAGTAAGCATAGACATTGAAACATACATTAGCAATACATCAACAATTATAATAGAACATGACATTACCAGCATAACAATATTCATCATTCATTTGCCTTTGTATTTTCCTTATACCTCTGCCTTGCATCAAAACAATATTTGCAACATTCTGTAATCAACAATAAACAAGCATATGTAACCAACAAGGATGTGTAACAAAATTGAAGGTAACTATGCCATCAATGACACGCCTTGCCATCCTACTTTTCTACTCCTTTTCCATAACAATATATGCAACAACATCAACATGAAATCGACTTAATCATGAAGTAACAAAATATGGAATCAAGTTGTAACAAGTTTTTTTCCTTGACCTCTAAGTCATCAAAATACATGCATCAACACAAGCATGCCATTGACAATATATTCAATTTTGCAAACATATATCTCTGTCAACAAGCATATATCTTTGTCAACATCACCTTCTCACATACATATGGTGGCCACACTTCCTATTGCTCCTTTTCTCCTTTTCTAGTTGTCTCTGCAACATTCTTCCATCATCTTAACAACATACGTATTCAAATCACTAGTAGCAACATCATAACTACCATAGTAATCACAAAAATTCATCATATGAATATGGAATTAGTCTGAACTTCTCTAAAATATTAGCAAACTTTGTAACACAAGTAGAACCATATAAATATATGCAAGCAACTCAATAATAAGAAGCATTTCAACATAACATAACAACTCCTTCATGACTTTTCCTTCACTACAACATCTCTATTACAAATTAGTAAACAATTCTCTGACATGCAACATACATTCTTCGCATCATCGGAAACCTCTGCAACATAACTTGCAATATATTATTCATACCAAACATATATTGCACCCAAAAATACCATTTTTCTACTCCTTTTCCATCAATGACAACAATACCAACAATTTCCCCCTTTGGTATTGATGGAAAAACTATGATCCTCCCCCTTTTATCTTGAGAATGTTCCTTCTTCTTACCTCCCCCTTTGACATCAGTGACAAGGGGAGCATTCAAATCATTAACCTGAGAAACACCACCATTCTCCCATACAAACAAGTGCACCAATTTTTTCCCATACTCTAACATGGTATAAAGACATCATCATAATGTACCTTTGTTTAATCCTTTAATTTTCTTTTGATCATTTTCCATCACTTCTCGACATTTTTAATCTTCCAATCCAATTTCCATATCTTGGTATGATGTCCTCATACATTCAACACTAATGATAACGACTGAGAGAAAGGATAATTAGTATTGGTTTAGCCAGACTTCTTTGTCTTAGATTTCAAATCTAGGTATGCAAAGAAATCCTACGGGTTTCATACCATGACATTGCATTGTTTGAGCATTCTTGAAATATTTTAAGATTACAAAAAAATTCTTTTGGAAAATGGAAAACAATATGTATCCAGAAACACTGTCTTATCATACAAAAATAACTTTGTAATGGGTCTTAACTAACATAGTGATATCTACCTGTGAAACCCTTTGCACAAAATTTAAATCACATCACAGAGGAAGTATTTCTATAATAAACACGAAATACAAATTGTAATTCAAGAAAAAAATCCAATGATACAAAACTAGTTGAATCCTTCAGCAAAAGCATATTAAAAAATCTAATTAAAAGCATCATGATCATCTTCATCGTCTAGAAGAGGTTTTTCTGTAACTGCTTCAATTTCTTATCTCACAATGCTGTTGGGTTGCAAGATCAATCTAAACCTTATTAACATACTTTTGTGTTGTACAACAACCCCCTTTTATGGTGAAAATACTTTAGATAATAAATGGGGGCCCTTTAGAAAATAATTTGGTTTAAATTCATTTAAATGCAAATAAAAAATTCATTTACCTCGTTCCAAAGTGAAATAACATTTCTCATTTTGCAAAGTCTCGTGCCCAACACTTAATGTTACCATATGAACATCATTGATTTGCGATATGCAGAGAATGCAGGGATATTTCTTTTTGGTCAAATCTTGTGTCAGACTTTCGCCTCGTAGAAAAGAAACAAAACATGTTAAATCTTCCTTTACATATTGAAATAGGATGATGGACCTGAAAAATGAATTAACTATAATGTCAAAACATTTTCGCATCCTCTAGATCATAATCTTGCAAATTGCAAAATTAGGAAACTGATAATCAAACTATTTTTGTGACATTGTAAATTTCTTATTTGTGAGAGAATATGGAACCACCAAAGTGACATGTCATTAAATTGTAAAATCACATTTCACATTTTAGTGATTGTATTTTAACAGTTTTTAATGATCTGCTCTTGATTTTTTTTGTGATAGACTACAATAATGAGAGTTACTCCAAATCTTACATAGTTATCATGTCAAGTTATGGATATGTATAACTTGGGGGCTCAAAAATTCGATGTCTTCTCACCATTACAGGTGTATTTAAGTTTTTTAGTTTCATTAATTTGAAAAAGGCTTTCATATTTGAATGTTGTTATATTTCAATTTTTCATCCTTCACACTGTCACTCTCATATTCTTTGTGGTTACATGACTATCATAGAGACTTAATTACTTGGCTTAACGGTCAAGATGAATAAAGTAAAGGCTACACAGTCACCAGCTAAAGATGTGCTAGAATCATCACCTCTATTTTCTAATACAACTTGTTCACCAGAGTGCGGCACGAGCTACTGGGAGAATGTTTATAATATATATTCGAGAAGGAAATATAGAAAGAAGTCATGATATATGATATTGAATCCTTAGACATTTCTTATTCTTAGGTGACAAACTTTGTTTTACATAAGGGAGAAGCCAGACCAAAAATATTATCCTACAACAACATAGCGGAATGGGCTATTGAAAATATGAACATCAAAGATAGAGATTTTGTAGCTTCAAGACAAGTGGTCATCAGCTCTATTAAACTGGAGGATATCAAGAGGATGTATCATTTACGGCAACTACATAGGGTTTATGATAAATAATTTGTTGAGGAATTTGCTGCTGAAAGATGAAGAGCAATCCGAAGTTATAAAGTAATGGAGGTCAAATCATACCAAGCACAATATGGAAAGAAATGGTATGTATACAATAGCCTCTCTTTCTACTCCTTATTTATACATTTCCACAATGCTATGGAGATTATTTGGATATGCAGAATCAACCAAGTTTTCAGTTGAATGGGTGCCTCTAATTGATGTTGCTTCTAATTCTATAATAATCGGTTCGGCCTCAATATTGTGAAATAATTTAGCCCACCACATCATAGAATATAGGAAGCACCATTTTATCACCACAAGAACGGTTCCCCCATTTTCTTTGTGTGCCCAGATCATGGACGATGTGTGTTTTATCTTTCCCTTTCCAATTAAGGGATGGAAGTGGACGCCTCAATATCCCACACCAATTCATGTATATCATAAATATCTTTGGAATTCTTATTTCAATGAATACTTCTATCAGATTTGTTAGTGGGTTATGCTCCCTATCCATCAGGTTGTTTTGAGAAGAAAGCCACAAGATTATATGAAGAATCCAAGGTTGATATTCAACCTATGGAAAAATGGTTTGGATAGGAATTATTCACATATATTAGAGTTTTTGGAAGCACCACTCCACAACATGTATTTCCATGGTATGTTCTTGATAAATTATTAGCCAAATAAATTTCATACCAAAGAGTTAGCAAGGGTGTAACTAGCTCTCTCAAAATGTTTAAAAAATATCTCTCGCCCACTTTTTCACTTCGGTGTGGTGTTTATTGTTTACTGGACTTCAAACATTCATAAGTTGAAGTCAAACACATTAACAATTTAAATCTTGTTGAATTTTGCGGAAGGCAATATGACCTTAATCATGTCGTGTATAATTTTACCTTTTCTGTTAAAGTCAAGGCATTTATTCATGATGATGATCATTTTAACAATATTTTTTAAGCAACTGAATAATTTTCACAGGTACAGAGCTTCGCTACCATCAGACTAAATCCAATTGAATTATCACCATTCAAGGGGTACATAAATCAAAGGTTAATGCAACTGCCTTCAAATATACTTCAAATAGTCCCGCAGGAATCTGAGGAGGAAATAATTTCTACTAATGTCTCAGGAAATGATGCAAAGAAAGCATCCAAAGATGTTGAACCACTAGAGGAGTTTTCTACATAGAAGAAGTTGGAAGAACCTTCCTCTAAAAAGAATACGAAGAAGGGACTTGATCAGGAGAAAATGCACAAAGAATGGGAACAATTTGAACATATATTCATTGAACCGCAGGGAGGTATGAATCAAACACTAACTTTTCTCGAAATGCCAAAGCCTCTCGAGAAATGTACAAAAAATCCTCTCACTACTTCAGAAGAAATAGAAGTTATTCCTACTTTTCCCTCTTTAGATTTTCTTTTTAAGGTAGAGGAAATTCCTCTTTTAGATGTTTTTTATAGTCCCAAACATCGAGAAGTCATGAAGAGACAAATGAAACGGAGAAAGATTCATCCTATTGCTATTAACTTGTCAGCCCATGTGTCAATGGATGTTGTTTGGAAAGATAAAAATCCATTCGAAAACCTGACCAAGTTATCTCAGTTTGCAGGAGCTTATGCTTCTCCAATGATTGAAAAAGAAGAATAAGTGAGAAATTTGATGAGAGAAAAGGAGAAAAGAATAAGGTAGCTGGAGGATCAACTCACAAGAGAAAAGGTGAATGCAGAGGAACAAGTTAAATCACAACTTGAGCAATTACAGTAGAGTTTTGGGAGCCTAGATATTCAAAGCCAAATATAATTAAATGGCAAAGACACTGAAATCGCACAACTGTGATTTACTATAGATCAAATAAAGGATTACACAAAAGTTGATGAATTCATCGAATAGGCTTTAGAAATCAATTCGTTGCTATCAAAGCAATAATCAATCTTTTGTAAGAAAATAGTAGAGATTAGCCCACTGTACCGAGAAGTTAATGAATTAGTGAATCAATTCATTCATGCTAAAATCAACTTTAAGGAAATAGATGAAAATATTTCAAACTTAATCACATGGCACGAGAATTGAAAGGGAAAAACAACAGAATTGCCAAAAATCAAAGAATGTCAGAAAGAAATTCCCTTTACTGATTGGGAAATCCAGATAAAATAGGTTGAAAGGGAAGTTTCTAGTTCAAATGAAACATCAAACAATATGATAGAAATGTTAATGATAATCTTTGGTATGCAGTGTTTATTCAAAAATGTTTGCTAGGTAATCTGCTCGAGATCAAGGATTTGCAATCAAGTTGGCATGAAAGTCATGCAGCAAAAGAACAACAGATCGGACAACCGTCATATTTGAGTTAGGAAGCTTATTCATCATACCTAGTGAAACCACACATCCAACTGATGGCCCTACGATTTTTAGCCAATTCTATTGTCCATATGGTGCCATCATTATCAGATACTGTTTATGTGGGAGAAATGAAGATAAGCATTAGGCAGCCTCCAGGAGATAAGGCAATGATAGATATCTATGAGATGAGGAAACATAACATAGGCCAACACTAGTCAAATCATATTTTTGAATTTTAATTCAATTTTTTTTGTAATATTTTTATTATTTGAACCACTTTTGTGTATTTAGAAAGGGGTCTGACAATTTTAATTGAGACTCTTTAAGAACATACACTTCTGTACTTTTCAAGTCTTTCTTCAATTTTGAAGATCTAGTCCATGCATTTTATTTAAGAAAGTTTGCTAAGAATTGCACTTTTGTTTTTCTGTGATCGATCTTGGAGAAAACACATGGATTGTAGCTTTATTGTCTATGGATCAATCATCTCGAATTCTATATTTTTATCATTGTGTAGTGATTCTTTTATGAACTGTTAAGTTGTTTCTTCTATATGTACATTGTTTATCAATTGTGTCTTAATACAACCTATTATACCTTCACTTTTCAAATATAGCCGAGTTGTCATCCTCTTTATTATTGAAAAAGTTCTGTTAAGTGAATTTGAGTGCAACTACATTTTAAAATTCAACCATTATTGATTCAACTATTTTAATCGAATATAGGTTGTTTTTACGAAAGTTTATTACTTCTTGTATTGAATAATCTTTCATTATAATTTCAAAGATAGTCATTTATTTATACAACACAGAATATTGATTTAAGTCCAGGGTAATAGTAATATATTATAGATAGTTTTTATTTTCTCTATTTGAAACCACCCTTGTGTACCAAATAATTTTTGATAATCAAATGCATACCCCATCCTACCATCTTTCAAATTGGTTAATTGGTCCCATAATTCCACTTGGAGCCACCAATCCAAATGTATAAGGGATGATATTCAAGTCCCTGACCGGGTGATTATCCACGATGTTGTTGCAGCAAATTTAGAGGCTTCAACACATACTCAAACATAAGTGCCAGTGAATCATTTGTGTAATATGGAAAACCATGCAAAATACTCCTTACCAATATTAACAAGTCAAAATAAGGTTTTAGAAATAACAGGTTGTTAATAAGGACCATAAATACAAGGTTATTCCACTTCTTACAAAATTTTGGCATCAAAATTATCAATCATTTCCAGTCCCTATAAGCCAAACAAATGGTACAATATGGAAACATATAGGGCAAAAGGTGAGAAGCCAATCATTTGCTTTACACCTATAAAAAATCTACATGGGAAACATTCATGTTGTAACACCCCTATATATACCAAATAACTTTTATATTTAATTTTGAACCTGAAAAAATTTAACTATGCGAAAAATATTTCCTAATTAAATTTATTATTTTGTTGTTAAAGAAAACATAAATTTATTTTCTATTGATGTCTTTTGAAAAATGTGTTAGGGATGTCTTGTTGAAACTTAAATCGTAAATGTCAAGGGAAAAATAGTTGGAATTGGTTGATTGCCCAAGAGGGGGCGGGAACAAAACAAGGTTGTGCTTTTTTTTTGCTTTAACTAGTATATGAAAAGGTCAATAGGAAAGAAAAAAGGAAAGAGAATATAAAAATGATACAAACTAGAGAAAAAAACCATGGTAGAGGATACATGCCATGAAAAAACTAGTTCAGAACTGTATGAAAACATTGGGGAGAGGGAAAGCTTATTATTCTTAATTATAACCACTTAGGAGAAATAAATACTTGTTAGAACCTAATAAAACAAACAATATGTTTCTTAAAGTTTTAGAAGAAACTACCTTTTTGTATTTATGTAACTATTTCTCTCATAGAAAGGAGTGGGCTCACGGGTAGCTAGTTATGGTAGATAGCTTATGGTTGGGAAGACCATGAGAGCATTTGCACATTTTTCAAAATAGACTAGATAAGTATTTTGATCATTTTAGTTTTTTTCAAATGAAAACGGATGAGAAATTTGGATAAATAATTTATTACGTATTTTGGGCATTATTGGAAAATGTAAATATACAGGTTAGGACTACATATAAATTTATGTGCTTTAACCTAAAAAGGTACTAAGGTAGCTCAAACTTTGAAGAATGACATAGTGAACCATGTAAAAGTGTGTACTGGATAACCCAATAAAGGTGGATGTAGGTACGTGTAACTAAAATATAATACATATTGGAACTAATTGCATAGGTTTTGTTTTGTGTCTAGCCTGCAAATATGAGGATGAGCAGAATCTGGGTAAAAAGAAATAAAAAATACTTACATGTATATAGTAAATTATGTTTAAACAATAGTTAAGGTTAGTTGTAGACAAGTGGAATATCCAACTTCCCATTCGAAACAATCCCATAATCTAATTAAATAGGTCTCAAAAAGAATCTAAGAGGTCCCATGATAAGTTCCACAAGGGTTTATGGACTAAATGTATTAATATAAACTAATATATAAAAATATTTGTATAAATGTGAATATTACTATTATAAATAAAACATATGTGTAGAATATAGATACAGAGTAAATAAAGACCAATAACAGAAAAAGGATTTATACGTATTTTTTTTTATTTTACACTAGTGTTACAAAATAAGGCTCCTAGTTTATATTAATAATAAATCTATAAAGAACATGTGTGATTTTGAATAGAAAGCAAAAAACATTCAAATTTACATTACAAAAAGTCATAGCTAAGGATTTGGTTATAAACTTCATCTATCTTTAAACATAAAAACCTAGATGCATGTTTTATATAGAAAATATTTGTAGGAAGGAAAACCCCAATCGAAATACTGTAATGCATGTTAAATAATAGAAGAACTTAAGGAAACTCAACCAAATATTCTTAAATTGAAATAATGTATGCACAAATCTTTAACAAAGTCAACTTGAAAAAGACAAAGTTGGTCCAAGGTGAAACCACCCATTACAATGTTAAAAGCCAACATATATATCATGTGATTTTAGTCGAAAAAGAGAGAGTACATTTGAAATGAATGAAAATTTGTAACAAAGTCCCTTTATAACATAAAATATTTTGGTTTATTGGTTGTACCCTTAAATATGGTAGGGATAAGTATATGTATATACATAAACTATTTTAAAAACTCGTAGGGAGTATAGTTGAAAACAAACTTCTTCTAAAGGTTATCTTAAACACTAATCCATGCAGTTCTAAATAAGTTAATGGGTCTTGACCTCATGATCAAAGAACCTTGCAAAAATAAAAATCAAATGAGAACTTAGAGAATGTATCCAAGTAGTAAATCCAAGAGTAACAATCATAAACCATCAGCGATCATGGCTCCAAACCAAAAAAAAATGTCTAACCTACAAGTGGTCTAGAGAAAGATTATAAACCCCCCTAACAAAGTTATAAGGAAAAAGAGAGAACACATCCCAAATTATAAAGATATTATCACTTAAAAAATAACCTACCTTTATTGTAGAAGATTTAGGATTTCCCTCCCACTACCATGGCAAAAATAAATAACTAAATTATAAGATATAAGAAGATGATAAATTCCTTCGAAAATATTTGGTTGTAGGAAGGAACATGTTCTAGGGTTAGCTGAGAACATTAACGGAAATTACATGACAAGCAAACCAATGTTTCCATTTTTCGTAACCAGAGGAATTTAGCCTCAGCATCCCTTCCTTCTACTTCTCTAAACTCTAGATGAAGGGAATCTAAGCAGTAAAACACAAGAAAACGGAAATTGAGCACTATAAATAGCATAAGCAAAAGATACATAGTGACGGTCTTAAAATATACCAACAAAAAATATATACACCAAAGGAATGTCATCGTTTTGCCCCACTATAGTCATGAACAACAGGAAAGTTCAATCGGTGCTTGGGAATAGTAAGAATATTTCTTCTACAAAAGCATAGTAATGCTTGTAAGGTTTCAAAGCTCACTATCGAGGTAAGAAGGAGAAAATGAGGTTAGTACGACAGTGTGGGTGAGTTTTGTTACATGAAAACGAACCAAAAAAGCCCACTACCATTGATGAAAGCCCTAATTCATGAGGACCATAAATGCTTGACACCTCATGAGTGTAACAATTAATGATGGAAACTCCAATGTCTAAACAAGATCAAACTATATTTCATTGCAAAGCCCGAATTCATGAGGACCATCAATGTTCCACACCTCATGAGTGCAACAATGAATGGTGGAAACTCCAATGTGTAAACAAGATCAAACGATATTGCATTACAATTAGCAAAAAGAATCTAGTCTTAAGAAAATATTCAATATGATAGACTAAAATTCAAAATGTGGTTGTCGGACACCATATACTATATTGACCTCATTCATACACTGACATAACCCTTAAATGTTACATATATCACCATATAAGAGATCAAAGATATCTTATGTGTACTTGTATGAATCAAAAGTCAATGTAGTGAGAGATCAATAACTTAGGAATAACCTCCTTGATGTCTCCTAAACTTATTGTATAGCAAAGACATGAGTAAATGGTATACCAAAAGTAAGTTATGTAACATCATGTTAGCAAAAGAAAATAAGAACAAGCTTGTAAGGCTACCTATAAAATAGGTGTCAACATTTTATGTCAATAGCTCTTTAGTGTGATTATATATGTATATATATTTGTGTGTATGTGTGTGGATGCAGGAGTGTGTGTGTGTGTATATATATATACATATCTCTCTCTCATTCTCTTCTCTCTCTCTCTCTCTATCTCTCTCTCTCTCTCTCTCTCTCTCTCTCTCTCTCTCTATATATATATATATATATATATATATATATATATTTATATAAAAGAAAAAAAAGCATATGGGGTATAACTAGGGAATAGACAAAGAACAAAAAGCATAATATGGAAGATATGGTGATGGTCTAACATTAAAATTAACATGTGCTGCTGTGGAAAGAAAATAGTACTTGTTTTTCATTAGAAAAGAAATATATTGAAAGCTCACATAAAGGTTTATTTTTCATGCCTCCTAGTTGAAACAATGGTGATTATAACTCTGCAAGAGTCCTTAATTCGGAAGTATTGTGTTTTGTTTAAAAAAATAAAATCCTTTGCATTAATACATGATAATAAGGAGTTTTTATTTGAACGGATGTTACATCATGTGAATAATTTATTGCATTATCCCTGAGAAGAGGAAGTTCAGGGCCTTAAATGATAGTGCATGGATATAAATGGATTGTTGAAATACTCATTCATAAGCCTTGGTTATTTCCTCTGACATCCATTGTGTCCTATGTAAATTTGTAACAATATTAGCCATTAAATTTTCTTTATCCCATTTTAAACTTACCTTCAAAATGTTGTTATTGGGTACATCTTCCTACTCTTGGAAATGTGAATGATTTCATTTCTTTGTAATCTCTGAAGATTACATCACCACATTGAAAATAATACCCCAAGATATGTATCTGCTAGGACATGACTTCATCTACAGTAGTTGTAGCGTCTCATGGCTTGTGAAAGAACTTTCTAGTTAGCTTTTATTCTATCATGTACAAAACAAAATCTTTAGCCTCTTAATGTGTGTTGGATTTCCTATGCATGGATTTTTGACAACCTTGACAATTAAAATATTCATCAAGGTCAGCCCTTCCCGAGGCGTAACAGTGCGTATAATATATTGTGTCAGGCACAACTGAAAAATCATTATGAAAACAAAGTCGTTGTACTACTCGTATGAATTCCTTCTAGAACTACACAAAAACACCGCCTTTGTTGGATAAATCACTCTAATTTTAGCAAAACAAACTAATGTTTATAAAAACCTTGCACATGTAAACAATTTCACCACATATAACCAAAGCTATGTGATATAAAAATTCCTTTGCAATTCTAGCACAACCAAGTTAAAATGAATTTTAAATTCTAGTGCAAACATCATTTATCATATGATTTTGAAAATCTAGTGCAACCAAGTTAATATCGTGGGAAACCAAAGCAATAGAAACCTTTCATAAGGAGTCTTTACTTCTATTAACCATATTCCAATTCATGAATAATGTGAACAACTCGCTTCAAATATCATTTTCTTTTAACATTTATTGGGTTGTTACCATCAATCTATGGCGATATGGTATCCTATGGTATCGATTCATTGTAGAAAGTATTTGAAATGCAAATGCTACCCAAAGACATTGAAAGCATAGATCCAAAACTTGACTTTTTGGATCATGTGATACATAATAAATTGCTAGCGATTAAATAAGTAGATTCAAATTAGTTATTAAGTTAACAGTGAGTTAGGGTTAAATATGTGATGATTATATTCATGAGAAACTAATACCAACTGAAGCTGCATATTGATGGGTATTTGAGGAATATGACCTGCGAAAATAATCCTTAAATGACAACTTCATTAAAATCTGGGGTGCGTATGAAGATCAACTTTCCTAGAATCTGCTACCAACCATTATCATCGATTGAGGAGAACACTTGGTACGTAATGATAGATTGTCATAAATAATTGAATAACCATCACAATTATTTTCAAATTAACTAAATATTGAATTCACCAATCTTCAAATAATAATTGTTTTGTTTAGTCTGATGGTTATGAATAGAATTAGGGCACAAAACCCTAATCCACATAATATATTAATATACAACAACCATTGATATATATTTATGTTGAAAGGCATTTCCCTTCGAAAAGAACTCCGCTGTGATCATTCATGGATTTGTTATTCACCATCAGATGGCTTGTTAGTTTATTGAAACCCTATCCACCATTTGATGTCACCATGTTATTGTCCATTATTCAGTTTCAATATTATTCAGTTTTCATAACTCCTTCGTGGGTCTCTGAAAAAATTTCCTGTCATGGGGCTCATGCTTCTTTGAAGAAATTCCATTTGTTGAAGGATTGCACACATCAAATGGTTTTTGGGTGTTGCAGGAAATCTTCCACCGAGCTCGGATCTTGGTTTCGTACCATAATATGTAGCTATAGTTTTAAGAAAAATGGTCAAAAGGAATTCTTCCTACTGTTATACATGCCCCTTCTTTGATGGATGGGACAAGGATTCTTTGATGGATGGGGATTTCTAAAATATATTTATTTCTTTATTTTTTTTGCATGGTGCACAGTGGTTGAGGCGACAAGGGTTCTTTCTCTCCTATGTGAGACTTATACCCTTATATTATTATTTCTTTTCTTTTCCATGGCTACTGCATCATTGCAGCATGAATTAAAAGGAGTGATCATAATTTCCTTGGCCCCTCTAGACAACCCAAATGAACGAAAAACTTTTTGCAACTTCTATGGTTAGAGGAGGAGGTGGGGTGCAGTTCAGCAGCACCAGCAGTAGTAAATACCCAATCCAAATCCTAGAAGGCCCTTTCTCAGCGGGAGGAGGGTGCATTTGAGGAAAAACACTTCTATATTGTTAGTGGATTTATTAAATAAGATACCTAACCAAATCTTAGGAGGCCCTTTCTTAGCAGGAGGAGGGCACGTTTGAGGAAGGCCACTACTATCTTGTTTGTGGCTACACTAGCCCTAGCAATTTGGCATTGGATGCCTTATTCTGGATTTTGATAACAGTCCCAATGAGGATGATAATGATAGTAAAGGGGGCATGTATACTCTATATCCAAAGTATGGGAATAATTATAACGGGCCTATGGATGACAAACAACTCTGAAATTGGGGGCATTTGTGTACAAAGACACCACCAGAAATAATGTGTCACCTGCAACTTCTAGCAATTCTTCTACTATTACAATCCAAGGCAATGTCAATCCAGATGGGTATGTAGAAGATCCAACCCAAATGAAGGAAAAAATGTGTGCATATTTTCCAGTTAGAGGAGTAGGAGGAGGAGGGGGTGCAATTCAGCAGCAACAACATCGATAGTAGCAGATACCTAATCCAAATCCTAGGAGGCCCTTTCTCACCAAGAGGATGGCGCATTTGAGGGAGGCCACTGCTATAAGGGCATGTTTTAGGAAGGCCACTTTTATCTTGTTAGTGGCTTTATTAAATAAGAGACCCAATCCAAATTCGAGGAGGCCCTTTCTTAGCAAGATGAGGGCTCATTTTAGGAAGGAAACTCCTATCCTGTTTGTGGCTGGATTGGCCCTGGCAATCTGGCATTGGATGCCTTACTCTGGGTTCGATAAAGTGGGCGGGTATACTTTGTATCCAAATTATGGGAATAATTATAACGGGCCTGTGGAGGACAAACCTGCTCTAAAATTGGGGGAATTTGTAGAGAGACAACACCAGACCTAGGGGTAATCTTACTTATAGTGCCCCTATCTTGAATACTTGTGTTTTGATAGTGATCATCCTTTTTTGTGTTGAATTTCTCCTTCAAGCACATGATATGTGTTCATATATATTGTGTTCATTATTGAAGTGTTGTCATAGTTTTCTATTGCATTGGATTAGGGTTTATTGAATAATTCATTGTAAATCCACTATCATACAATCTCAACATGGTAGCAAAGCTACTGTGGACTCTTATTTATCTATTATGTATTGTTTTAGAGCTATTCTAGGTCTGAAGCTAGGGTATATTTTAGGTATGAAACTAGGTTTCATCATTCTATTTTGCATAAAAAAATTGTTTTTAAGGTTTTTTTATCCTCATTTCCTCTTGTGCCCTCCTTTCTTGGTTGTTTCTTAGCCTTCTTCAACATATATAAGAGGTTATTTTGCGGGTTTGTGCCCTCCCTCATGGAAACACTCTTATTTTTTCTTCATGTAGCCAATCAATTGTAGTTTCTATGGCTGTACTAGTGTTATGGATGGAAATTGGCAAATGGTTGTTTCCTATGCTTATGGGACCGACTATAATTTGTGGGCTAATTAATAGGAGGCCCTTCAACAATCGACATGTCAATGTGGTAAGGTAGCATGTAATAGCCCATAAATAATAAATGCAAGGAAAAGATGATTTCACAAGGAATAGCACTAAAATCATCAGTAATGTTAGTATCCTAGTGTGGGAGGATGTTATCACATCAACATGGGTTGATGTGGGGATTTGCATTTGAAATTCAACTTCCAGAATGTCAAACCTTTCGGTACATGTATGCTTTATAAAACATATGTTTCACAACTATTATGCATATGGAACACTTAACAACAACAACGAAGGATTGACCCTTTGTTATTTTAGGGGTTGTAGTTGGGCCTACACAATTGCTCAGAAATTTTGAGCTATACTGGGGATTAGATGGTGAAAAGAAATAGTTTATAGACAATTCAATTGGCTTTTGCATGATGAACGGTAGAAAAATGAGAGTTACTGCTATCACTTATGAGCCTCTTCATTGCCCAGCTTAAGTTGTACATGGCATAAACAAGCTTCTAGTTAACATTATGTCTTCAAGGCCTTGAGCCAAAATCTATGTAGGGTCCTTACAGACAGTAAGGTCCCAATCAACCAATAAGGTAGTCTTTTAGTCAGGACTAGCCTAGTAATGTCTTATGGGACCAACTGTTTAGATTTTGTTGTCGGTTGCTCATTATCATGTTTAAATTCAATCATTTAAATGGAAAAATACATATTTTGTATGCTTAATGTTTTTAGAAAGGTAGTTTCAATTAAATCCAAATGCTTGATATTAAGTATAGTGCCAATAAAATTTTGTATGACATAATCCCCATTAAAATTTTATGTAAGTCACACATTTATAATTTTTATAGTGCCAATAAAATTTTGTATGACATAATCCCCATTAAAATTTTATGTAAGTCATGCATTTATAATTTTTCATAAGAAACTTCAATGTAAGTTTGATTTTTCATAAGAAACTTCAATGTAAGTTTGAGTGTATTTCTATAGTGGGAAATTGATCGATTTGATGCTTCTTGAAGTTTCATCAGTTGTTATATGTAGTTGATATTACATGACATGATTCAAAAGTTCATATGAGTTTAGGAGAAGAAAATAAACAAAAGATTTTGATTGCTTCCTCAGAGTTTTGTATAGTCATTTTGGCATGCACATAGACTAAACTTTTCCTTTTTGTTGGATATTCAAATAGAAACTGAATTTGTTTTGGCAAAATTAGTTGAGGAGCTAGGGAAGCAGAAGGTTTCATGTTCTCTCTTACGTTGTACAATACTTGATAAAGTGGCATACTGTAATGATCTATGTGGGATGCCATTTATTGGTTAAGATTTAGAACAACATATGTTTGATGCACTCCAGTAGTCTAGCGATATAAACCTCCAATATTCTCGGGACCTTGAGCTTTTACCATGGTCTTGATTTTAGAGTTGTTTCTATTGAACTAAATAAGTTTGTATATAATCTAACAGATCTAGATTCTTGTATGATATTCTAGCAAAAGTATCATAACATTAACGATTGTTCTATTTTGCATAAGGGACATACACAGCTCAAAAATTAGATAGTACATGTCATTTTTTGCGTTATCAATATCATGACTCTTTACCATCTAATTTTGATTGCAACAATGCATTTGTAAGTGAATATAGCATTATAATTACACGGACCACTCAAATGTGTTTAAATTATAATGAGCTAATAAATTGGGTACTTGGGAAGCTAATCAAGCATTTTAGAGTAATGTGTACCTTGAATAGGTTGATGCTCTTTTCTTACAGACTCTAGGTCAATTAGCATTATGTCTTGTCATACTACACTTACATGGCTACCGTCATAAACCTAATTCAACCAATATTCAAGTGGATGTGTGGGGTAGTTCCATTCATTGTATGTCACACTATCTTTCAGATTAGACAAAGTAATATTTCCTTTTATATAGATTGTTCTTGTTAGCATAATTCTGAAATAGGCTGCTCTCCTGGTGTATATAGGCCATGATGACACATGTGGGGCAGTTCCATTCATTGTATGTCACACTATCTTTTAGATTAGACACAGTAATATTTCCTTTTATACAGATTGCTCTTGTTAGAATAATTGCGAAATAGGCTTCTCTCCTGGTGCATATAGGCCATGATGACTCATCACACACAACATAAAGTATGCAATGTTGTTATAACTTGAGAGCCTGTCATCCATTTAGAGAAGGTAAATATTAAGAAGAATCAAATTAGGTATGGCCACACTCTTCAGCCTTGTATCACTTGTTCTGGGAATAATACATTTGATATTTCACTAATGCAAAAGAAAAATGCAAATCAAGAATGATGCATCATAACCCAAAACACAATGACCACATACTAGGTTCACCCTCCCAACATGAGCATGGAGAGTTAGCATGTCCATTTTGTATCTGATCTCAATGCATCTACATATTCCCTAACAAAATCAATCATATTATAGATTTTCATAGCCAACTCCATTCTATTAATTGAAACTTCCCCAAAATGGACTGGATTAGAAGGTTGTTCTACACCATTGTTTCCATAAGGAGTTGTATGTTAGTCTGATTTGGTTTCCCATGTTTTTTGTTCTTGGAGACTATCTATTTATCCCCAAAAGGAACCATTTAATAACAAAGAGTTGCAACAAAGAGAATCTTGTACTCAACAACAAGCCACATCAAGAAGTCTCTGTCAATCTTGTAGTTCCACATAACATGCTTAACAATTGCAGGTTTGTGACAAACCATGCATCGTCCATTTGTAATGCCAGTAAAATAAATACTTTCATTATTGTAAAACCATTATGAATAATTCTAGCCATGGAAGGATTATAGACTTGAGAAGAGTTTATTTGTAAATTACGTAATCAAGGAAGGAAGGAATGAAAAAGAATTAGGAGGCAATTATGTGTGGTTACTTTCTTCTGACAACATTGGTGATGAATCCATTTTTGTCATGGACCACAAAGTTAAATAAATTCCCCTACCATGCAATTGTACTTGAACAAACTGCCTTGGTTTTCTCTGGACTGAACCATTCCTGAGACAAGACATTCCTTGCCTTGGTCTTCCTAGTATTAGGATTTCTTAATATTATTTTGTAGAAATCTTGTCATTGTGCAACATGGCATTGAGTGAAGGATCTCAATACATAGCTATAGAGAAAGGCCTAGAGAAAGACGAGAATGAATATATTGATGAGCCCTTGGAGTTAAAGTTAGCGTTTGAGTTAATGAAAATAAATGAAAGCTAGAGAAAGGTGTCTGAGAAAAGAGGTAGCAAGAAGGTTGAATGATATGCATATTTATTTCCTATGATTTCTTTTAGTGTTGGGATCACTTCCATGGCAGTAGGGGTAGTCTACTATCGTTTTGCTTGGAAAGTGCAGGTATTGCATGTCTTGGTGGGGAAATTTCTATGTGTCTATGTGTAATGTGCTATAATGGTTGGAGTAGGCATGATAACAAAGAATTCGGGTTTAACACCAGAAGACATTTTCAGGGTCAGCAAGTTCAATTGTGGGAGGTGGAGCATCTAAACCACATGTTAAGTGATTAGCTGCAGGACAACTCTGCAAGGTTCCCAAACATTATTTTCGTAAATCCTCGACAGTTATAATGTATTGAAGTAGAATAAAATAGAATATATTTTGATTGATTTTGTTAAATTCTTACTTGTTTAGCTCTGGTATTTTTCTATAGAGTAGCAGGGCGCAATCAGTGACCAGGTACAAGAATTTCAAAATGTAAGTATCACTAGAAGACATTTTGATGGTCAACAAGTTTAATCGTGGGAGGCGGAGCATCTGAAACACATGTTAATTGATTGACTACAGGAAAACCCTACAAAGTTCCCAAAAATTATGTCCGTAAATCCTACAAAGTTAGAATGGCTTGAAGTGGAATAAAATAGAATATACTTAGATTGATTTTTTTAAATTTTTACCTTGTTTTTTTTCTGGCGGTCTTCTCTAGAGTAGCAAGGTACAGTCAGTGACTAGGTACAATAACAAATCTGTACAACACCAATAAGGGCACACTTATTGCTGTTGAGATTATGGCTAATATACACTTGCTGCCATGTGTCAGCCCTCTATTTGAGGTCTCAGTGTTTTTTTTTAGCCTACATATTGATAATTAACCCGCCTTATTGTACTTATGAGTTATCAATGTTTGACTATGTTGGCCTAGTCATCTCATCATGTGGGGGCTAGCACTCTAAACCTGAATGGATCTTTAGGTGCAATATTGTATATATACAGTGTACACCATCCTCCTCATTTGTAAATTAATCACTCAAGTTTTTATTTTATAAAAGTCCTAGGGTTAATCTTACATATAGTGCCCCTCCCTTGAATACTTGTATTTTGACAGTGATCATCTTTTTTTGTGTTGAATTTTTCTTTCAAGCACATTGTATGGGTTCATATATATTGTGCTCATTATTCAAGTGTTGCCATATTCCAGATTGGCAAACCTTTTGGTGCAAGTATGCTTTTTAAAACATATGTTTCACAACTATTATGCATACAGAACACTTAACAACAGGAAGGAATGCTCGACCATTTGCTACCTGAGGGGCTGTAGTTGGGTAGGCACATAATTGCTTGGAAATTTTGAGCTATATCGGGGGATTGGATGGCGAAAAGAAACAGTTCATAAAAAATTCAATTGGCTTTTGCATGACGAATGGTAAAAAAATGAGAGTTGTTGTTATCACTTATCAAACATTTCATTGCCCAGCTTAAACTGTACATGGCATAAACAAGCTTCTAGTTAACATTTTGTCTTCAAGGCCTTAATCCAAAATTTATGTAGGGTCCTTATAGACAGTAAGGTCTCGATCAACTAGTAAGGTAGTATTTCAATCAGGACCAACCCTGTAATGTCTTATGGGAACAACTGTTTGGATTTTGTTGTCTGGTTACTCATTATCATGTTTAAGTTCAATCATTTAAATGGAAAAATACATATTTTGTATGCTTAATGATTTTATAAAGGTAGTTTCAATTAAATCCAAATGCTTGATATTAGGTATAATGCCAATAAAATTTTGTATGACATAATCCCCATTAAAATTTTATGTAAGGCAGACATCTATAATTTTTCTTGAGAAAGTTCAATGTAAGTTTTATTTTTTGTAAGGATATTCAATGTACTTTTGAGTGTATTTTTGTAGTGGGAGATTGATCTCAAAGATTTGATGTTTCTTGAAATGTCATCAGTTGTTATATGTAGTTGATATTACATGATATGGTTAGAGGAGCAGAAGGAGGAGGGGGTGCAGTTCAGGAGCAACAGCACCAGCAGCAACAGATACCTAATCCAAATCCCAAGAGGCCCTTTCTCAGTAGTAGGATGGCGCATTTGAGGGAGGCCACTGCTACGAAAACGCGTTTGAGGAAGGCCACTTCTATCTTGTTAGTGGCTGTATTAAATAAGATACCCAATCCAAATCCCTAGAGGCCCTTTCTTAGCAACAGGATGGCACATTTGAGGAAGCCCATTGCTATCGTGTTTGTGGCTAGATTGGCACTAGCAATCTAGCATTGGATGCCTTACTCTAGGCTTGATAAAGTGGGTGGGAATACTTTGTATCCAAAGTATGGGAATAATTCCAATGGGCCTATCAAGGACAATCCTACTCTTAAATTGTGGGCATTTGTAGAGAGACACCACCAGACCTATGGTTAGTCTTACTTATAGTGCCCCTATCTTGAATACTTGCATGTTGACAATGATCATCCTTTTCTGTGTTGAATTTATCTTTCAAGCACATGATATGGGTTCATATATATTGTGCTCATTATTGAAGTGCTATCAAAATTTTCTGTTGCACTGGATTTGGGTTTATTGAATAATTCACTGTAAATCCACTATCTTATAGTCTCAACATGGTACCAGAGCTACTGTGGGATCTTCTTTCTCTATTATGTATTGTTTCAGAGCTATTCCAAGTCTGAAGCTAGGGTAAATTTTAGGTATGAAACTAGGTTTCATCATTCTATTTTGCATTACAAACTATTTTTAAAGGTTTTTTATCCTCATTTCCTCTAGTGACCTCCTTTCTTGGCTGTGTGTTGGCCGTTTTCAACAGATACAAGGTGTTATTCTATGGGTTTCTGCCCTCCCTCAGGGCAGCACTCTCATTTTTTCTTCTTGCAGCCAATTAGTTGTAGTTTTTATAGCAGTACTGCTCGTATGGATGGTAATTGGCAAATGGTCATTTCATGTGCTTATGGGGTCGACTATCATTTATGGGCTAATCAATAGGAGGTCGTTCACTACATCGACATGTCAATGTGCTAAGATAGCATGCAACAAGCCATAGATAATAAATGGAAGGAAAAGATGATTTCACATGGCATAGCACCAAAATTATCGGTAATGTTAGTATCCTAGTGTGGGTGGATGTTATCACATCAACGTGGGTTGATGTGGGGACTTGCATCTGAAAGTCAGCTTCCAGATTGACAAACCTTTCGGTGCAGGTATGCTTTATAAAACATATGTTTCATAATTCTTATGCGTATGGAACACTTAACAACAGGAAGGAAGGATCGACTCTTTGTTATTTGATGGGCCGTAGTTGGGCCCACACAATTGCTCGAAAATTTTGAGCGATACCGGGGATTGGATGGTGAAAAGAAATAGTTGATAGACAATTCAATTGGCTTTTGCGTGATGAATGGTAAAAAATGAGAGTTGCTGCTATCACTTATCAAACTCTTCATTGCCCAACTTAAACTGTACATGGCATAAACAAGCTTCTGGTTAACACTGTGTCTTCAAGGCCTTAAGCCAAAATCTATGGACGGTCCTTATAGACAGTAAGGTCCCAATCAACCAGTAAGGTAGTCCTTCATTCAGGACCAACCCAGTAATGTCTTATGGGACCAACTATTTAGATTTTGTTGTCTGGTTGCTAATTATCATGTTTAAATTAAATCATTTAAATGGAAGAATACATATTTTGTATGCTTAATGTTTTAGAAAGGTAGTTTCAATTAAATCCAAATGCTTGATAATAGGTATAGTGCCAATAAAATTTTCTATGACATAATCCCCATTAAAATTTTGTGTAATTGAGGCATTTATTATTTTTCATAGGAAACTTCAATGTAAGTTTGAGTGTATTTCTCTAGTGGGATATTGATCTCAACGATTTGATGTTTCTTGCAGTGTCATCAATTGTTATATGTAGTTGATATTACATGATATGGTTAGAGGAGAAGGAGGAGGAGGGGGCGCAGTTCAGCAGCAAGAACACCAACAACAGTAAATACCCAATCCAAATCCCAGGAGGCCCTTTCTTAGCAGGAGGATGGCACATTTGATAGAGGCCACTGCTATGAGGGTGCATTTGAGGAACGCCACTTCTATCTTGTTAATGGCTTTATTAAATAAGATACCTAATCCAAATCCGAGGAGGTCCTTTCTTAGCAAGAGGAGGGCACGTTTGGGGAAGGCCACTGCTATCTTGTTTGTCGCTGGACTGGCCCTGGCAATCTGGCATTGCATATCTTACTCTCGGTTTGATAAAGTGGGCGGGTATACTCTGTATCCAAAGTATGGGAATAATTATAACAGGCCTTTGGAGGTAATCTTATTTATAGTGCCGCTATCTTGAATACTTGTGTTTTGACAATGATCATCCTTTTTTTTGTTGAATTTCTCTTTGAAGCACATGATATGGGTTCATATATATTGTGCTCATTATTTAAGTTTTGTCATAGTTTTATGTTGCACTCGATTGTGGTTTATTGAATAATTCTCTGTAAATCCACTATCTTATAATCTCAACATGGTATTAGAGCTACTGTGGGCTCTTCTTTCTCTATTATGTATTGTTTCAGAGTTGTTCCATATCTGAAGCTAGGGTAAATTTTAGGTATGAAACTAGGTTTCACCATTCTATTTTGCATAACAAACTGTTTTTAAAGGTTTTTTATCCTCATTTCCTCCAGTGGCCTCCTTTCTTGGCCGTGGATTGGCCTTTTTCAGTAGATACAATGGTTTTTTTTCGGGTTTGTGCCCTCCCTCAGGGCAGCACTCTCATTTTTTCTTCTTGCAGCCAATCATTTGTAGTTTTTATGGCAGTATTAGTCATATGGATGGCAATTGGCAAATGGTTGTTTCCTGTACTTATGGCGCTGAGACATCACCATGTTAATGACCCAAAGTCAAAGTTAGAGTTCAGAGCTCCGAATTGTAAGTTCACAAAATAACTCTAGAAAAATAATGAGCGTAACATTTTGTAGTTTTATGTTTGCTGCGTTGTAGTTTAGTGGTTAAGACAGGGCATCACCATGTTAATGACCCAAAGTCAAACTTAGAGATCAGAGCCCTGAATTGTAGGTTGGTCGAATTTTATGAGATTTATATGCAATATTAATTCAATAATTAATAAAAAAATATAGTCTTAGGCACCCTAAATCAACTTCGGTTTATACATCTTTAGAATTTCATTTCTGCTACATCTATGCATCTTATTTAGATTTTCCCATTCCCATGTCGTGATTGTTCCTCAATTTATGCGTTACAGCATTTGCTTTGCAAAATATGATGCAAATGCTAGTAATACACCAACATTACAAATATACATGACATCTAATGACATATAACTCATAAATTGATATACCAACAACCTTTGACCATAAGTTAATATACCGACGGCATATATAATAATTGTGTTATACCAATTAACAAACCATATAAAGTGTCATCTAATACAAACATAAGACACCATTTGATATCAATTAATGCAACATATAAAACAAATACAATGGACGATCATAATATTTATAATGTTGTAAATAACACTATAACCTTGCCTGAGCATTATAACGCCAATATTTTGTCTTTTCATAGGTTGAAAATGCAGAGATGTACTCTTTAGAAACAAATAAGATATAACACAGATATGTACTTTTTTATATTTGCTTCATAATGCATAAGATATATCGTAATATTATATACATATAATATATAACACAATCACCACATAAGATATAACACAGACATGTACTCTTTTGTATTTGCTTCATAATGCATAGGATATATCCTGATATTATATACATATAATATATAACACAATCACCATATTATCCATGTATGCCAATAATCACCACATAAAATATAACACAGATATGTACTCTTTTGTATTTGCTTCATAATATATAGGATATATCGTAATATTATATACATATAATATATAACACAATCACCGTACAATCCATGTATGCCCATACATAACCTTGATGTTATTTACAATGTACAACAATGACAAATATATGCCATTATGCACCATATATATATATATATTGATCAACATAGCAATCACGGATGATATGCCAATACGCACCCCACCCCCCACACACACATATATATATATATATATATATTTTGGTCAACACAAAAATCACGAATTTATGTCAATACGCACCACATATGCAACAATCATGAATATATTAGAAAATGTCTCCATATACAATGGTTGAAGGTAGGTATATTAATTCACCATAATACCATATATAACGCATAGCAATAATATTATACCAATACGATATGTAACACATCAATAATAATATGCTAATTCGTTGTAGGCGATCCTATATCGACCCCAGGTGGATGGGGCACCATTGACCTTCTATTTTAATTTAAATTGATGGAAGGGATTAAATGTGGAGAAAATATGCGAAGCATATGCTTCGTCTGAGTGACCCCAGGTGGATGGGGCACCATTGACTTTCTATTTTAATTTAAATTGATGGAAGGATTAAATGTGGAGAAAATATGTGAAGCATATGCTTCATCTGAGTGAGTCGTTATCCACGTCTATGGTGATCTGAACAGGGAAAATTATATTTAAAAAATAAATTAAACTGGAAGGCAGGTGTTTACATCGTCGGTCTGGTTCTCTGCTGGATGGGATTCTCTGTAAACACCACAACGAAAACCAATCGATTCAAGCGTGCCTGGCCGATGGAATTCAATCGGCCCATTGCGCCTACATCATAGGGTAACTCATTTTGTCTGCAATGAGATCTATTCATTATTCGGGATCCCTCGATAAGTGTTTATTAGGAGGTGCGTGCGGATACGGGAACCTGTACAGCCAAGGTTACGGAACCGATACTGCTGCTCTTAGCACTGCTCTGTTCAACAACGGGCTCAGCTGTGGGGCGTGCTACGAAGTGAAATGTAATAATGATCCCTAATGGTGTTTGCAGGGACCGTGACAATCACAACCCAAAATTTCTGCCCACCAAACAACGCTCTCCCCAACGACAACGGTGCATGGTGCAATCCACCGTTGCAGCACTTTGACATGGTGGAGCCTGCCTTTGAAAAGATCGTCGAGTACGACAGTGGGATTGTCCCCATCCTCTACAGAAGGTAATTAAATGACTAATTAAACCGTTATTAGTCTGTGTGAATATTAATTAATTTCTAAGAGCCTTAAAATGCAGGTCCCGTACTTGAGGATGGGCAAAATTTTCTTCACCGTCACCGTCCACACATACATCAACCTCGTACTCATCTCCAGGTGGTTTCGATAAAAATGTCAAAGACCAGTTGGCAGCTGATGTCACACAATTGGAGACAGAACTGGCAGAGAAATTCCTACCTGAATGGCCAGAGCCTGTCCTTCAAGGTCACCACTAGTGATGAGCGGAGAATTGTTTCATATAACACTGATCCTTCTAAATGGAAGCAAACTCTAAGGAAAGCCAATGCCGAATGAATGTGCATAACCATTGATCAATAATTACGGATGATGTGGTGACTGGAGTACACCCTCTCACATCTTTGTTATATTTTTTAAATGTTTGTTTAAGAGCAAACTCGACTTTTATTTTAAAACTAAGGGATGACATTTAATCATACCTTTGAGTTAATCATACGTAGGGTTAAAAAAAAATGTATTGTTCAACTGCAAGAGGGTGTAGTCATGATGCGAGAATCTAATGGAGATTATGGGAAATTTAAACAAACTTAAAAATATTTTGAATTACTCTTTAAAACAAATTTATAGCACAATTAACTTTAACCCTTAAAATCTGTCATATAAATTTACTCACACCAAATATCAGTATATTTCTTATCATATAATTTGAACATTAAAGTATCATGCTGTTTTGTTTGAGTGTTGGTAAATTTAATAGTTTGGTAAGAGAAGGATGGTTTAACACTTTGAGAGGGAAATAAAGCAGCCACTAAATTTAACCTATAGAATCAAGCCACTAAATTTTCTCATAGAAGGCATGTAAATTTCTGCAGAAATTAACCAGAAATATTGGAACCCTTGTGCACAGACATGACATCCAACGTCTATGCCTGAATGCTGAAGTAAACAATTAAAAGTTCTCTTTATATAGTTATCTATAACTATCATGTACATTTTGGCGATTTCAAACTCTGATTGCGTATTGCAAGACTATTTATACAAATATAATTGGCTGCTCACTTCTCATGGATTTACGGTTTGGAAGTTTCAATTATGTAATTTTGCCTTGTTAAGATTTATGTGGAATAGAGATCTGCGTTTTTTCACATGTTCGTAAGAAAAATGCATTGTTCAACTTTAAGAAGGTGTAGTCATGATCTGAGAATCTAATGGAGATAATGTGAAATTTTGAAATTTAGTCAACTTGAAAAATAAAAAGATTTTGAATTACTCTTTAAAATAAATGTATAGCACAATTAACTTTCACCACCCTTAAAATTTGTAATATAAATTTAGTCACACAAAATATCAATATATTTACTTATCATAAATTTGAATATTATATATATAATATAATTTATATATTATTATATATTATAATATATTTACTTATCAAAATTAATAAAAACAATTTAGATTGAACTTAACCAATATCTATCAAATTATCACAGATTTATATATGAGAAAATTTTAGTGGTTACAATATTTATCTTAGGGTTTATATACATTGGTTTTAAAATATTAGTCTTTTTGGTTTAATATTATTCCATTGAGTTCATAATCCTTAGGGGTTTTAGTGTTAGTTCATTGGTTATTATTCCATTGGCTTTATAATATCAATCCCTTGGGTTTATTAATATCTTGGGTTTATATTATCAATCACGTTCAATCATGGTAAATTATAGTGAACTATTGTCTATTGTCACATTGTCACAAAGATTGTCTCAATATGAAAATCAACAATGGTCAACCTTGGTCCAATGTTGAATTGTGAGAAAGATTGTCTCAATGTGAAAATCAATCATGGTCAACCATGGTCCAACATCGCATTGTGACAATGATTGTTTCAATATGGAAATCAACCATAGTCAACCATGTTTATTTTAGGGTTTATATACATTGGGTTTATAATTTTATTGCTTGAGTTTATAATATGAATCCCTTGGGTTTATTAATGTAAGGGTTCATATTCCTAGGGTTTAATATTATTTACTTAGGTTTATAATCCCTTGGGTTTTTAATATTAATCCATAGGGTTTATTATTCCCCTTGCTTTATAATACCATCCATGGTTAACCATAGTCCAATATCACATTGTGACAAACATTCTCTCGATCATGGTCAACCATCGTCCAACGTCATATTGTAACAAGGATTGTTTGAATATGAAAATCAACCATGGTCAACCATGCTTATTTTAGTGTTTATAATATTTATCTTAGGGTTTATATACCTTGAAGTTATAATATTAGTCCCTTTGGTTTAGTCAACCATGGTCAACCATGGACAACCATTTTTTTTAAATCAAACATGGTCATCCATGATCAATCATGGTCAACCAAGGTCAAGCATCACATTGTGACAAAGATTGTCTTGGTATGAAAATAAATGAAAATCAACCATGGTTTAGCATGGTCAAACATGGTCCACCATTGTCAACAATGGTCAACCATGGTCCATCATGGTCCAAGGATTATTTCAATATAAAAGTGTACCATGGCCAATCATGTTTATTTTGGTGTTTAATAAATCATGGTCAACCATGGTCCAACGTCACATCGTGACAAGAATTTTCTCAATATGGACCTCAACCATGGTTAACGATGTTTATATTAGGGTTTATAATATTCATCTTATGGTTTATGTACCTTGTGCTTATAATTTTTATCTCCTGGGTGTATTATCCTTTGGGTTTATAATAGGAAGCATGGTCAATCATGGTCAACCATCGTCAACCATGCTCACCCATGTTTTATAAATTCAATCATGGTAAACCATGGTCCAATGTTGCATTGTGACAAATATTGTCTCAGTATGACATTCAACCATGGTCGAATGTCATATTGCAACAAAGATTTTCTCGATTTGAAAATTATTCATCATCAACCATGGTCAACCATGGTCCAATGCTACATTATGAGAAGGATTGTCTCTATCAAAATCAACCATGGTCAACCATGTATATATTAATGTTTATAATATTTATCATACAGTTTATATACCTTGCATTTATAATACTAGTCCCTTGGGTTTAATAATATTCAACCATAGTCAACCATGTTCTATAAAATCAGTTATGGTCAGCCATGGTTAGTCATGGTCAACCATTGTCCAATGTCACATTGTGACAAATATTGTCTCAATATAAAAATCAATCATTGTCTCAACTATGGTCCAATGTCACATTATGAAAATTATTGTCTAAATATGATAATTGTGATCAACCATCGTCAACCATGGTTCATCATGGTCAGCGTTCGTCAACGATGGTTGAACTTTGCATTATGACAAGGATTGTATCAATATGAAAATCAATAATTATCTCAACCATGGTCCAACATTGTATTATGACAAATATTGTCTCAATATGTTAATCATGGTCAACCATGGTCAACCATGGCCATCCATGGTCAATCATGCTCAACCGTGGTCGAACGTTGCATTGTGACAAAGGTTGTCTTGATATGAAAATCAACCATCGTTAAGCATGGTCAACCATGCTCAAATGTTAGACTATAACAAGGATTGTTTCAATATGAAATTCAAGCATGGTCAACCAGAGTCAACCATGTTTACATTATTGTTTATAATCTTAGGGTTTATATACCTTGGGTTTATAATATTAGTCCCTTTGCTTTAATATTATTTAAATATGGTTAATAATGTTTTAGAAAATAAATCGTGGTCAACCATTGCCATCCATGGTCGAACATCACATTATGACAAAGATTGTTTTTATATGACAATCAACCATGGTTAAGCATGGTCAATTATGATCCAACATCAGATTGTAACAAGGATTGTCTTAATATGAAAATCAACCATAGCCAACAATGCTTATTTTAGTGTTAATAATATTTATCACCAATGTTTTATAAATTCAATCATGGTCAACCATTGTCCAATGTCGCATTGTGACAAATATTGTCTCAATATGAGAATCAACCATGGTTGAGTGTCACACTACGACAAAGATATTCACCATTTGAAAATCAATCATGGTTAATCATTTTCAACCATGGTCCAACATCACATTTTGTCAAGTATTGTCTCAATATGAAAATCAGCCATGGTCAACCATGTAAATATTAGTGTTCATAATATTTATCTTAGGGTTTATATACCTTGCATTTATAATATTAGTCCATTGGGTTTAATATTATTCAACCATGGTGAGTGATGTTTTATAAAATCAATCGTGGTCGCTCATGGTTAATCATGGTCAACCATCGTCCAATGTCGCATCGTGACAAAGATTGTCTCAGTATGAAAATAAATCATTGTATCAACTATGGTCCAATGTCACATTACGACAAATATTCTCTAAATATGATAATAATGGTTAACCATGATCAACCATGGTCAATCATGGTCAACATTCATCAACAATGGTCCAATGTCGCATTGTGATAAAGTTTGTCTCAATATGAAAATCAATCAGTATCTCAATAATGGTCTAACATAGCATTATGACAAATATTGCCTCAATATGATAATCATGGTCAATGTTGGGAAGCCTTGGTCAACCATTGCCATCCATGGTCAATCATGATCAACCATGATCAAACACCGCATTGTGATAAAGATTGTCTTGATATGAAAATCAACAATGGTTAAGCATGGTCAATCATGCTCCAATGTCATATTGTAACAAGGATTGTCTCAATATGAAAGACAACCATGGTCAACCACGTCAAGCATGTTTATATTAGTGTTTATAATCTTAGGGTTTATATACCTTGGGTTTATAACATTATTCCCTTGGGTTTAATATTATTCAACCATGGCCAACCATTGTCAACCATGTTTTATAAAATCAATTGTGGTCAACCATGGTTAATCATGGTCAACCTTGGTAAACCATGTCCATCCATGGTCAATCATGGTCAACCATGGTCGAATTTCACATTATAACAAAGATTTTCTTGATCGTAAACTCAAGCATGGTTAAGCATGGTCAACCATGGTCAAACATCATATTGTAACATGGATTGTCGCGATATGAAAATCAACCATGGTCAACCATAGTCAACCATGTTTATTTTAGTGTTTATAATATCTATCTTATGGTTTATATACCTTGGGTTTATAATATTAGTCATTTCGATTTAATATTATTCCCTTGGGTTCATAATCCCTCAAGGTTTTAGTATTAACCTATTGGGTTTATTATTCTCGTGGCTTTATAATATCAATCCCTTAGGTTTATTATTCCCTTGGGTTTCTAATACCAATCATGGTCAACCATGGTCAATTATAGTGAACCATGGTCAACCAAGGTCGAATGTCACATTGTGAAAAAGATTGTCTCAATCTAAAAATCAACCATGGTCTCATGTCACATTATGAGAAAGATTGTCTCAATATGAAAATCAATCATGTTCAAGCATGGTTAACCATGGTCCAACATTGCATTGTGATAACGATTGTCTCTATATGGAAATAACCCATGGTCAACCATTTTTATTTTACGGTTTATAATATTTATCTTAGGGTTTATATACCTTGGGTTTATAATATTTATTCCTTACATTTATAATATCAATCACTTAGGTTTATTAATCTAAGGGTTCATATTCCTAGGGTTTAATATTATTGACTTCGAATTATAATCCCTTAGGATTTTATTATTAATCTAGGGGGTTCATTATTCACTTGGATTTATAATACCATCCATGGTTAACTATGGTCCAATGTCACATTGTGACAAATGTTCTGTCGATCATGGTCAACCATGGTCCATCGTCACATTCTGACAAGGAGTATCTCAATATGAAAATCAACCATGGTCAACCATGTTTATTTTAGTGTTTGTAATAATTATATTAGGGTTTATATACCTTGGGCTTATAATATTAGTCCCTTGGGTTTAGTCAATCAAGGTCCACCTTGGTCAACAATGTTTTATAAAATCAAACATGGTCATCCATGGTCAATCATTGTAAACCATGGTCAAACATCGCATTGTGACAAACATTGTCTTGATATAAAAATAAATGAATATAAACCATGGTTTAGGATGGTCATCCATGTTCCACCACGGTCCACCATTGTCAACGATGATCAACCATGGTCAACCATGGTCCACCATGGTCCACCATGGTCAACCATGGTCCACCATGATCCACCATGGTCCACCATGGTCCAACATGCTCAACCTTGGTCCAAGGATTGTCTCAATATGAAAATCAACCATGGTCAACCATTGTCAGCGATGTTTATTTTAGTGTTTATTCAATCATGATAAACCATGCTCCAATGTCACATTGTGACAAGAATTGTCTCAATATGGAACTCAACCTTGGTTAACCATGTTTATTTTAGGGTTTATATACCTCAGGTTTATAATTTATATCCCCTGTGTTTATTTTCCCCTTGGGTTTATAATATCAATCTATTTTGTTTATTAATGTAAGGTTTCATATTCCTACAGTTTAGTATTATTCCCTTAGGTTTATAGTCCCTTGGGTTATTAGTATTAATCCCTAGGGTATATTATTCCCTTGGGTTTATAATAGGAAGCAAGGTCAACCATGGTCACCCATATTTTATAAATTCAATGATGGCCAACCATGATCCAATGTCACACCGTGAAAAATATTATCTCAATATGAGAATCAACCCCGGTCAACCATGGTCGAATATTGGATTGCGACAAATATTTTCTCGATTTGAAAATCAATTATGGTCAACAATGGTCCAACATCACATTATGACAAGGATTGTCTCAATATGAAAATAAACCATGGTCAACCATGTATATATTAATGTTTATAATATTTATCTTTGGGGCTATATACCTTGATTTTATAATATTAGTCCCTTGGGTTTAATATTATTCAACCATGGTAAACGTTATTTTATAAAATCAATCATGGTTAGCCATGGTTAATCATGGTCAACCATGGTCCAACCTCGAATTTTGACAAAGATTATCTCAATATTAAAATTAATTGTTGTCTCAACTATGGTCCAATGTTGTATTATGACAAGTATTTTCTAAATATGATAATCATGGTCAATCATGGTCAATCATGGTCAACTTTCGTTGACAATGGTCCAATGTCGCATGTGACAAAGATTATCTCAATATGAAAATCAATTATTGTCTCAACCATTGCCTAATGTCATATTATGAAAAATATTGTCTCAATATGATTATCATGGTCAACCTTAGTCAACCATGGACACCCGTGGTCAGTCATGGTTAACCATGCTTGAACATTGCATTGTGGCAAAGAGTGTCTTGATATGAAAATCAACCATGGTTAACCACAAGCAACCATGGTCCAACGTGAGATTGTAACAAGGATTGTCTCAATATGAATGTCAACAATGGTCAAACATAGTCAACCATGTTTAGATTAGTGTTTATAATCCTTGGGTTTATAATATTAGTCCCGTGGGTTTAATATTATTCAACCATGGTCACCCATGGTAAAAAATGTTTTATAAAATTAATCGTGGTCAACCATGGTTAATCATGGTCAACATTGGTCAACCATGGCCATCAATGGTCAATCATAGTCAACCATGTTTATTTTAGTCTTTATAATATTTATCTAGGGTTTATACACCTTGGGTTGATAATATTAGTCCCTTTGGTTTAATATTATTCCCTTGCGTTCATAATCCCTCGGGGTTTTAGTATTAATCCATTGGGTTTATTATTCCCTTTGATTTATAATATCAATCCCTTGGGTTTCTTATTCCATTGGGTTTATAATATCAATCATGGTCAACCATGGTCAATGATAGTGATCCATGGTCAACCATGGTCAACTATGGTAGAATTTCGAATTGTGACAAATATTGTCTCAATATGAAATCAAACCATGGTCAAGCATGGTCAATTCTCGCATTGTGAGAAAGATTATCTCAATGTGAAAATCAATGATGGTCCAACATAGGAAAGCATGGCCCAACGTCGCATTGTGACAAGGATTGTCTCAATATAGAAATCAACCATGGTCAACCATGTTTATTTTAAGGTTTATAACATTCATCTTAGTGTTCATATACCTTTGGTTTATAATTTTTATTCCTTGGGTTTATAATATCAAACCCTTGGGTTTATGAATATAAGGGTTTATATTTCTAGGGTTTAATATTATGAACTTAGGTTTATAATCCCATGGGTTCTTAGTATTAATCCCTAGGGTTTATTATTCTCTTGTCTTTATAATACCATCCATTGTTAACCATGGTCCAATGTCACATTGTGAAAAACATTCTCTCGATCATAGTCAACCATGGTTTAATGTCATATTTTGACAAGGATTGTCTCAATATGAAAATCAACCAGGTTCAACCATGGTCAACCATGTTTTATAGAATCAAACATGGTCATCCATGGCCAATCATTGTCAACCATGATCAAACATCACATTGTGGCAAAGAATGTCTTGATATGAAATCAATGAAAATGAACCATGGTTTAGCATGGTCCAAGGATTGTTTCAGTATGAAAATCAACAATGGTCAACCATGTTTTTTTTAATGTTAATAATATTTATCTTAGATATTTTATACCTTGGGTTTATAATTTGTCCTTTGGGATTAATATTGTTGCCTTGATTAAATAAGCCCTTGGGGTTTTAGTATTAATCCCTTGGGTTTATTACTCCCTTGGGTTTATAATATCAATCCCTAGGGTTTATTATTCCCTTCGATTTATAATACTAATCATTGTCAACCATAGCAAACCATGGTCAATCATGGTCGAATGTCACATTGTGACGAATAATTTCTCAATATAAAAATCAACCATAGTCAAGTATGGTCCAATGACGCATTGTGAGAAATAGTGTCTTGATATCAAAATCAATCATGGTCAAGCACGATCATGAATGGTCCAGCATCGCATTATGAGAAGGATTGTATCAATATGAAAATGAACCATGGTCAATCATGTTTATTTTAGAGTTTATAATATTTATCTTAGGTTTTATATACGTTGGATTTATAATATTCATCTCTTGGGCTTAATATTATCCCGTTGGGTTTTTTTTATCAATAATATCCATAATACATTGGTTTTATAATATTACTCCCTAAGATTTCTAGTATAAATCCCTTGGGGTTACTATTAATTAATATATTAGTGTTTATTAATAAAATATTTTCTTAATGCATAATTAATATATTAATATTGAGGTTTATAATAAAGTTTTTATAATATTGCGCTTGATATTATGGTTTATACTATTAAGTTGATGCCTAAGGCATATGTCAACCACATTTATTAATGTGGTTGTGCTAGTATATTCATGTTGTCAATAATAATATGTTGCAAACATTCATTATTTGTCCATTCTTGTTCCTTTTCCGCTTAAGAGATTATTTGAGCAACAACTTGATAGGATCTCCTGCTCCCTTGTCTTTCTTTTCTTATTCCATGGATGTTGTCGGTATTGGCAGATGGTCTTGCAAAGGCTCAACAAATTGAAGTCCCAACTCCTTATACCTTAACCTCGTTAAGTACATGCATAGAAAAACAAAGAAAGAGCAGACCGGTTTGATACCACTGATCCATAATTTATGAAAGAATGAAATGAAATAGATATATAAATATAAACATACAACTAAAATAGAACTTCAATTCATTAATAACAAATTACTGAAAATTGTTTCACGGAGAAAAAAAATAAACTACCTCAGGCGATGGTAGCTTATGTCTAAGAAAATAAGTGGTGGTTACCTGCTTTCTAAATTGTGTTATAATAAGGTTCATAAGATTATTTATAATTCAAAAACAATGGAGAACCCTAAACATCCAAAAACCTAACCCTAGGAGATGAAGCACCAAAATTTTGTGGGCCCTGTTGGGGTAAATTCGTACATCAACTTCTTGGGGTCATCACTTTGGCATATTATCTTTTTTAATGCATACAATACCTTGTTAGAAATATATACCTAAGGACTACAAATATCAACTATGCATGCCTATTAAAAATCAATGGGTTTCCTATTTTTGATAAGAAAACATCGACCTCAAAATGACTCTGGAAGTTTAGTACCTAAAAAAAGTCCAAATTAGTAAATTGTGCTACAGTTAAGGAAACTGAAAGACACAATGGTGGGGATCCAAGTGGAGTAAGCAAGTGGCCACCAATATCCACCTAGATAATTTCGTACAATTTAGGAAGCAATTTTCCCAATTGTATTGAGTGCCTATATGAGATGGGGAAACTTCTACTGAACTTGGTCCTTAGTGAGCCACTTACCTTGGCACATGAGTTGGCCAACTTTGACAACCTGATAGAGTTGGACATTCTATTGGTTAGTATTATTTCTCTATGTGTCCTTGATTTAATGACTTGAGGCATGTTTCGTGTAGTCTGGGTTTACCTCTATTGCTGTTAGATATTATGTAATGTAAGATGTGTCTATTTATGGTAGAAAGTATCCTCAAAGGTAGTCCACATTAAACATTGTGTGTAGGACAAGGAATGGGGGAATGTTGAGTGATGAGCCTCAGTATTGCAGCAAGGATGGTGTAAATCCTAGGGTGACCAACTTTAGTCTACAAATCCAAGGTTTGTACAAACTTGGAGGTGACAGTGCTATATGCACAACACATACAACAATCTAATCTTGTCCCTTCTCAATACGGGCGATAGACCGCTACGATTTTTCAAACTAGTCTTCTATTCGTTATAAGGTGGCTAAATACTAACAAATATTGTAAAGCTACCTTTGATGCATAAAGTAAATGCTTGCCTAAAATGAAAGTACTGAATAGAAAATACTATGAAATGACATGAAATTACCTAGCTAAGAATTAACACACATTAATTTGTAGAAGAGACATAATTTAACCTTGCATTCTATCATCTTGGTATGTGGACTAAGTATACAATGAAATTATCCTAACATTTCTATGCTTGATGTATGTGTGCACTAGTTAAATATTGCAGAAAAGAGTCTTTTGTTTTTCAATTTAGAAATGTAAATGCTAAGCTAAAGAAGCTGATCTTTTGTAGCAGAGGAAGGTACGGGGAAATGGGTCAAAAATGGAATTAAGGGGTATGGAGGTCAAGTTGAAGGCCTACCCTAGGCTTTGATCATCATTTCTGCCCAAAACAATATAAATCGGGATGCTACAGGGTTTCCTGTATTCGCTACAAGTTTTCCTGTAGTTACTGCAAGATGTCCTTGTTTACAACAGGAAAGTTAGCTGAAAGTTGTAGGAATGTAGGGAAGGTGAAAGGAAGTTCTGGGAGGGTGTATGATGGTGGAATAAGGTATGAGGGAAAGGTGTATGATGGTGGAATAATGTATGAGGAACATGCACACTACCCAAGGATCCACCCAACTCTTCAGGATGGTTGGATTTTCTGAAGGTGGTTGTCCACGATGGCTACAAAACAAAAATCTAAATTAGTGATTGGTAGGATTTGGAAAGAGGTGGAGAAGGCTTAGATGAGGCTGGTGGAATGAGTTCCTCCTTGCATATTAACAACTCCTACAACAACACATATTCATTTCTTCATTTATGCACAACTTAAGGTAAATGTGGAAAATATTAGTTGAATTTGAGAAACTAATTTTTTGATGGCTAAGGCTTAAATCTATGGAATGGAATGCTTTCTAGTCTATAACAAACTCAAGAAACCAAAATGAAAATTGCAGGTTCTACTAAGAAATCACCAACAAACATCTAATCAATAAGAAATACTAAGCTATCTAATAACCAAAGTACATTTTTTGGGGGGATGTGGGAGTGTGGCCCTCAAACCATGATCCCATGAGGGAGATGAGGATGCTTCCACTATCACAATATTTTTTGAAGTATTTTTTTTCACTAATGTAACACTGATCTACCTCTCCAACTAATGGAAGAAAAACTAACCAATCATTCAAAGACTTCTAAATTAAACAAAATAGAGATAACTTCAGCAAGTAATCTATGATTATAATCTAAGGGTACATGTACAAAACGAGAAATATCTGTTTCTAGGGTTGGGCCCTAACCAAACAGTTTCAACACTCTATGTCAACTCAGTGATGGATCAAATAAACCCTTTTCATTATCACCAAAATTTCAAAAATAAAATGAGAATAACAGTCACAATATCTTAGTTCGAAATTGCATCTTGGTTATAATACAAAGTCAAATCCTAATGAGTCCATAGGCCTTATTCTTTATAAACTTGAAGCTAGCAACAAATTCCTTAAAATTAGGGAGGGTTCCCTCCAAAAATCCAGATTGACTTGTCTTCAACTATCACTCTTTTGGTTGGCAATGAACTCGGTGGGGTTGGTTGCTCGTAACTTCGAGTTGATGAGATTTGGTGGAGGAATATTTAACTAATTGAGGAGTTAAGGAGGGAGACCCAATCTCCTAAAATCCCTCTTTCTTGTCTACTTCAATATCCTACACTTAAATTAGCCCAAAAATGCTTAAAATCTTGTAATTAATGCACATTAGGCTGCATGACATAACATCTCACCTTTACCCTCCTCACTAAGAAAAATATAAGAAAATATGTAAAGAAATGTTAGAAAAGTTTATTTTAATAAGTTGAAGAGTGGCATTAAGGCCAATATAATCTACCTATTGATGAGTCTCATCATCACCCCCTACTGAAATTGTTGCTTATCCTCTGAGCAACTTAGTCTATGTCCATATCTTTCATAGCTGTTGTGGCCTCTCTCACATCCCAGGCCACTGTTGATGGAATTTCCACTTGTGGATAAAACCCTGTATGTTCCTCTATTTCCTCCCACTTATTTCTTTCCTCTTCCCCCTTTCTACCTTATATCATACCCAATAGCAAGGGTGGACTGAGTTTCAAGCCAATCTAATTGATTTTGAGTCTTTTTAGTGCATTACTATAATGTGTGGTCCTTGATAGTGCATCTCTCATCCTTTCAGGGGAATGATACCCCCTAATACTTAGGATATTTCGTAGGATGATTAATCTCCTATGGCATGATTTCTGGATTTCACTCCCTAGCAATATCGAGGTGTTCTCAAAATGTGTGATTTCTTTCTCTTGTGTAGTGTTGGGAATGGGTTCCCTAGGGTCAATTTTAGGGTTAAAAGCCCAAGTTTTGGGGCTAAAGGCCAAGTTTTGTATAAATAATGAAAATTCTCCACATTTTATGGTTGCGGAGCATGAATATGTAAAGAGCTAAAAAGGTTTTCCGCCCTTAGTTTAGGTAACTTGTGTCGGATTTATGAGATGCACACTTGGTCGGTGGACCATGGGACTACATAAAAAGGGAGTCTTAGAAGAGTCTATGGCAGTTCAGTTCAGTGTAGTTTGGTTATGTTTTATGTGATGGGTCTGTGAGAGCGAAGAGCAAAGAGCCTTAGCATAGGAAAGAGACTCTGTAGCTAAGTGCATAGAGGCCTAGAGTAGAAGTTTGTAGGTGAGTGAGCGGACCCTTGTAGTTGTGTGCGTGGGGGAGTTAGAGTCTGTACCGAAGATCTAAACCATCAATAAAGAGAATTATTCTAGAGATACCTTTCTATGAGTTATTTTACTTCAGTTATGAAAGTATGTGGTTACGTTATGTTGCATATTGGGTTTATGATTTAATGCTGTATTGATGCATGAATCTATGTGTTTTACTTTGTCATATGAACGTAAGTAAGAATATCTATTTATGCAAAGATAATCATAATGCATGTTGATGTTATCCAATAGTTAAGCTAATCTAGGTAAACACAGATGTAAGGGTAATTATAGAGGCACATAAGTGTCTGAATTTCCTATTTAGGGTGCAGGAAGGACGATCATAGACCTTCGTGAAGGTCCCAAAGCCGAATAAGAGAAGTATAATGATAATCCATAAAGGGCTTATCGGTCTATGCAAAGGAAGGGTTAGGGCATAAAATGACATCATAACCATCTCAGGGTGAAGAAACTTGGTTCCTGCATCCCCCCATACTGCTTCGGGTGAGACTTCAATTCATGCTCCACTGATTGATACTGAAAGGGCCAGTAGTGTAGGGATTTGCTTGGCTAACTAACACTGAACCTAGGTTAGGGCTCATCAAGAAAACAAATTGTTCCGTTGCCAGGACCGAGATCTACATAACGAGATGTGTGATGTCGCATCACTAGAATCCAACTAAGAAGGATATCAAAGAGTAGTTGGAAAGAAAGATCCACAAATTCGCGTCACAAGAGAACATGAATCTGTGATTGATGAAAGAATAATGGTTGGATAGATACCTATACAAAGAGATACCTGAGATTTTCTTCTATTCGTTCCTAGTTGAGTTGTAAGAGTGGATTGCAAAATTGGCAGACAGCCAAGGAAGGTGGAGGATTGATAGTCTAATAGTCTAGACCCCGGAGTTAGTGTAGAGAGTAAAAGCCTCTAAATATAAGATCGCATGCATTGTCGATCATTGGATCGATCGTATCATAGGAGGGTTCATGACAAAGTTCATGGTCAATACCATAGTCAGTTGTAGTGAAGCAGAGTGCTGCTTCTCCAAGGGGTCATGAGGTAAGTATTTTAAGTCCTTAAATACTTGGATTAAGATGCTCTTGTGTTAAAAGTGGGTTATGCAACTACCTCGATGTCTAGGGCTACGAGAAGAGGAAGGACATTCAGGAACAAAGGGAAAATAGGCCCTGAATATAGCCTGCTAATTGAACCTCCTGTGAGTGATGATGAGGAAGTAGAATAGGCATCTCTGCAGAGCGTTGTTTAGTTGATAAAGAAAGGGTTCCTACAAATACCCTATCCACCCAAACCACGCCCATCTTCACCTCCACCGCACACACCCTCACCTACAGCACTGCCACCACTACAACTATTTAATATGGTGTACTCAGTAAAGCTACCTGTGTTCAAGGGCATGGGAAATTAAGGTCTAGACTAGTTTTGGTTTGCCTCGAAGGTTGTAAGGGAAGCTTAGGGTATCACAGATGATCAAATGAAGAAAGAAACATTGGCTAGTTAATTGTAGGATCATGCACTAGCATGGTACATTAAGTATTGAACTGATAACTCGACATCCTCATTACAAGATATCCACACCACGATGAATAAGGAATTTAGTAGACCTAAGTCTGAAGCGCAATCAATTGTGGAATTCAAAGAGATCATGATGAAGCTTGGTGAGACACCCTGGGATATGGACCAGAGATTGAAGTGTAGAATTTGCAAAGCTAACATGAAGTTGATTGATGGATAGCACCATGAATGGTTTGTGGCTTCTCTCCTACCTCATCTAAGGGCTGTGTTATCACAACAAAATATTGGGACCCACATGGAAGACCTGGAAATTGCGATGAGATTGCATGAGACACCAATGCAAGATTCTGGTCTGGGGGTTCAGCAAATTCATGTGTAGTTGTAGAACCTTTTCCTAGAAATGCAGAGTTTGAAGAAAGATATAACAGCTTGGCTTGAGGTGGGCAAAGAAGTTTGGTGCATGAAGTGTAAAATCCAGGGGCATGACAAAGATAATTGTCCAGTTTTCATAAATTATGTTGCAGCAGGGGGACCAATGCCTCTGAGGCTAGAAGCTCCATTAGGGCCAAGTACATGGCCCATGTTATGGTGTGTTATATGTTAGGTATCTAGAAAACATGTGATATACAATTGCCATTTGCTGCAGAAATTCGTACAGACATCGCAACAACTCTTATGCAACTTTTGTCAATCGGTGGGTGATGATGAGCACAATTGCAGTAGTTACGAACCAATGATCGATAGAACACCTACATATAGGGTGCATGCAGAAACCCAACCTCTGGACCAAGGTGCTTGGGGAGTGCGATGTGAATATCAAGGGCGCGAGACTATAAACTACGCTACCCGGGTTGTAGGGCTATGCGATTCGGGAACTGCGTGGAATGAAGGCTTGTCATAGTGTTAGTAGAAGCACGAGGGGAGCTGCACTATTGAAGGAGAGACTACATAGGGAAGCTGGAGAGTGACCGTTATGGTCACTGTTCATGATTTGATAGTTGGGAAATGGCTAAATGGAGCAGGGGGCAACAATTAATTTGGAATTTAAGAGCAAGATATTTGAAAATATGCCACCAATCAAGCATTTATGAGTAGATTTTAGGGGGAATGGTCAGATTCAAATTTGAAATTTCCTATTAACTACAGATTTCCAACCACCAAAAAAAACTTGGCATTTTGAGAATTGAGGTGTTGAGCTATCAAGAGTGCATGAACCTTGACTATTTCAAGACTTTAGTAGTGAGTTTAGTGATTGAGAAATTGCCGAAGGAAACTCAGGAGCTCTTAAATAGCATCATGTTGGCAGTCGTGGATACTGCAAGTGTTGAAGAAGTGATCGAAGTTGAGGGAGATGCCCTAGAGGTAGCGAGTGTAGAGGTATCTATAGAAGTACCCAGATTTTCGAGATTTCCTAGGCTAAGGTCTACGCCAACCAAAGAGGGTCCAAAACCAAAGAAAGATAAGAAAAAAGCAGCACAGTTAGTGCGCACATCACCTTGGAAAAACCCATAGAAAGAAAATCCCTTTGGACAAGAGAAGGGCAAGGTAGTAGACCTAGAACTCGATGAGAACATAGAAGACATTGATATGGGCATGGAAGACGTTGATATGGGAGTAGAAGACATTGGTGTTGAGGGGTCAGACCCTATCTCCAAGCTAACATAATACATCCCTCCACACAGAGGCAAGGCGAAGGTCACAAAGGACCTTGATGAGAGAAAAATCACACTTCACACACCATTCCTACTAGACAAGATCACATTTGAAGGCTCACGTTTAGCGCACGTCCCCCATTTAAAGCTGAAGGATTTGGATTTGGCGAATACAGATCACTTTCCCCACTCGGCGACTGATATGTTTATGCACCACAACCTCTATAAAGACTCTCATGTGACTGCATTGGAGCCGAGATAGTGGATAAAAGGGGTGGACAAGGCAGGAGTATTGAACCTACTATGGGTGCCACATTACAATCATGTGCCCATAACTTTGATAGTGATCAAACATATTTTATGCTTGGTGCACAATGGGTGCTTGCCATTAGGAGAATCTATACCAATCACTGAGATGCTGATCCACATGATAACTTTACTCCTACATTAAGGCTTGAATTCGGCCATGGCATTTGGGAGAAAGATGGGTGAGTGCAACCTCACCGAATGAATGAAGGACAAGGTCAAGCTTACCATGAAGCTGCGAAGCTACTCTGTTTCCATTGTAACTGACCTCGTAGTTAAAGTAGCCACCTAGGTCCTCGCAAGGAAAATAATGAGGAAGTGTCGTGCAGATGAAGTGTCGACACTTGTTGTGTCTTTAGCGGCCCAGTGTGCAGAGGGCATACAATTTAACTTAGTGCGGTACCTATGCAACAAGTTTCTTGTGAATTGTAGAGAAGTACAAGACCAAAGCAAGACCTTCCATTATGCATGGCTTCTACTTTCAATTGTACTGGTTGCATGGGATTTAACGGAGGATAGTCAATTTCCTCCAATTGCAGTAGAGCTACAAAAAGTAACAAAGTTTTCTTTGCTTTGGGCTACAAAGGACCCCCAAAGGGCCAAGTACAGTAAGATATTTTAGATCCTCATGGAATCAAGTATCTGCACTACAATCAATTGCTAGTTCCAACTCTCATGAACTGTCTTTGAAAAGTTGTCCGAATATGTTGAGTTCAAGGCGAGCTTCCACTGTGTTTCCATCAGAGTGTGGAAGGACCCCGGGAAAAAATGGTATGTGTTATACTCCTATACCAATAGGTTACATTTTTCATGATTGACTGGAGAAGTGCCAAATATGTTCATCCTTTCCATGCTGCAAAGGTTTCCATATTTTGAAGACAAATGATGAAAATTAAAAAATGAAAAGAGGGTATGCCCTAAAAGAAAAATCAAAGGGCAAAAAGAAAGAAATGGTCAAGAGAAAAATGAAAGAAATGAACCCGTAACCAAAAGACTAGGAAAATGTGTTAGTTCAAATGCCACTACTGTTCCATTTTTGAATAATTTCACTATGTACATTTTCCTGACTCTTATCATGGTTCATGAGTGGACAAACAACGTAATCTTGGCCAAGTTCATATTTGAATTTACTTGTCTTAGAATAGAGAATAAAGGTGTGTCCAAACAGTTCAAGCTAGGAAGATGAGTAGATAGGTAGAGAAGTAAAGGAGCCCAACTGTTTAATCTTGGCCCTTGGAAGAGATAAGGGTAGATTTAGATAGGATGGTAGCTAAAAGAAAAGAAGAGAATCAGGGTTTGCTAGTTCAAATGCACTCAAAGAAAAGGAAGAAAAAATGTTAGGAACAATAGGCTGGTTAAGCAGTTTTGGGGTTGCAGAAGCAGGTTTATGAGTAATTTTGTCTTTCAAAGGTGATTCATCTCATTACTATCATGAACATCATGGAAATTATGTGGTGACAGATCAAATGATGCATGTCTAACTTCCCCTCTTCCCCCCCTCAAAATCACTCACTAACCTCCCTCCAAGCACATTGGGATCTGCTCAGTGCTCCTAGTTCACTTCATTTCATGAAAAAGACCAAGTAAAATTGTGTTTTTACTTAAACAAAGGAAGGCACATTTCTTGTGTAAAATGCTTTCCTTCCATTATGCCAAGTTTCCCAAAACTTCATGACTTGATGTTCTTTCATCACCCTAAGCCTAAGTTTTCACTTTTGACTTAGCGCTTTTTGATTAAACATATTTTTCATATTAACATAGTGACTTTAATATATAAATCCTATACAAAATATTTCCCCATCCCTGTACTATATATAATACATAAAAAACCCAAAAATATTAAATATCCCAACCCCCGAAAATTATAGCCATAAAACATTATATTTCGAGAATTATGGGTTCCACTAGAGCCATGTAATAGCCCTCCGCGCATAGAAACAATGGATTTTATTTAACATTTTGTTAAATAAATAACCAACCCACCCTGCATGCAAATACAAAACGTTAATTAACAATGGGTTAATTAACCTTTAATCCACTTGATGGCCAATAGAACTCGCCCCGATGCTAATTAATTCATTGTTTATTACCCAACCACCTCACCATAACCCTTCGCCCACTCCATCAACCATCAACCGTTGGATCAAGGCTCATGGATCAGACAATGCACATCAATATCAGAACCCCTCCAATGACTGATCGTTAGCTTCCGATGAAAAGTGGTTTTCCTACCGTACAAAACACATGCGTTGCCCGCCCAGTATCATCACATCCCCTCTACCCAAAGAAAATTTTGCCCAAAAGCAGTGCGGGGAATACCATTTACTGCCCCCACTGAGATCTCGATGATGTCATCCGATGATGTCACCTCCACGTCAGTGCCCATGTCATCTGCCACCTCACTTCCATGCCGCCTACCAAAGTCAATTTTTCGTTAAAAAGCCCGTGAAAACGTCGTTTTCATTCATTTTCACTTGTTTTCTCTACACTACTCTTGCATGCGAACTATGACGAACTCACCTCCAGAACTCTAGTCCATCACCTCGACCACTATAATCCGGTATCCTGCTCTGCAAATCAATGTCCAAATCGGCGAATTACTCCAATGCGTTGCTAGAACAGGTATTTATCATAATCCTGCTAGTAAACTCTATGAATTTCGATTTCCTCTACAAAATTGTCCAAGCGACCCAAATTCTTGTTAAAATTCACCGTGTTGCCTTCAAAAAAGCACACCAGGACCACTCCGTTACCCAGTTTTTTTCCAAAAAACCTTCACATTTCGTGTCTCTCTATAAAATTTGCCTAGTGAGCCAGTAAAAATAGATATTTACCTAAAAACTTGTTCCCAAGCCCCCTGTTTTTAACTTTCCTCTGCAAATTTTCCAAAAAAGCACCCAAATCCAAGTTCAAATCATCAATGTTGACACCTAATCTGAAACGGATGGGTGAACTGGACAGTCATCAAGAAGATGAACTGATCCATCATGCTTGTATATAAATATGTATTAGCTAAATGAATAAATCAATCAGTTTTCTCTCGCTCATTCATTCTGGAGTTACCCTGGCCTAACATGGTATCACAGCACAGGTCCCAGAAATAGTTGTAACTCCTGCCTGAGAGCTGCTCAGTCTCTGACATCCCTGAAATAGCTGAAGACTGCCGCTGCCTGAAGACTGCCGCTGCCTGCATTGAAACGCCTAGAATTTCAAAGCATTGAAACGCCTTGAATTGGTAATGTATGGCTGTTATGAAGGATTTTTTTCCGCTGCCTGTATTAAATATTTGGTTTGCTGCTTGAATTGAATGTTTGGAACCTGGCTCGTGGTCTATTAGCGCTTCATCCATTGTAGCGTTTCATCCATGAGAAATTTTGTATGTGACCATAATACATTTTGGAATTGGATTGATAATGTTGTAAGAGCATATGCAAACCTGTTGTGTGCCCAACTTGTGTGTGAAGATGGGAACTATCAAAGATCAGTGTGCAATTACACAGTGAAAACAGAGATCGTGTCGTTTTTGGTCTGTATGGTTGCTACGCAAGTAAAGTGCAATTGGATTGCGTAAAGCACTGTGTATGGACTTATTTCTATCACCATAAGTGCATGTGATTAGAACCTAAGTTAATGGGAGAGCGTATAGAGAAAATACCTATAGCATATAGTTATGACTGCATATAGTTATTTTGTGGACCGTGCAACTGAAGGATTAGGGTTGCGCTGTATCACCTGGGTGTGCGTTGAAGCATAAGGCTATTTTTATTTTCTTCTCTGTGCTGTTGGGTATCCAGCACAGTACCAATAACTGTTGTATGCATTCTCTGTCAAAGATTATGTTGATTTCAAGAAAGACAATGTCAGTGTATTAATTTTGTCATGGTTGAGCTAGTTGTTCTTATGTTCCAGCATTGAATGTCGAATTGTGGCTAGCCCAGTGATACCTATAACAGAATTTTGAAGTGTAGCCTTAACAGAATTTTGAAGTGTAGCCTGATATATAAATGGTGATTTAAAGTAGAGACAAATATGGTGATAACAGAATTTTGAATATGGCCTACTTTTGAATATGGAATAATTTTGCATATATATATGGTGATATAAAGCAGATTTTTAAATGATTTTTTCTCCATATCAAAATCATTTTTAAAGCAGAGATATACATAGTAATTCTCCATATCAAAATCATTTTTTTTAAAGCAGCAGAAGTCTTTTAAGAGCAATTTTTTTTCCATCAGAAGTATATATCAGCAAAATTTTTATATCAGCAGAAGTAACCTTTTACAGAATGCATTCAATCATCTCTATGATAGGAATAGTTCTCACTGGCAAGGAGAACTATCCTGACTGGTCCCGGATGGTACAACACACCCTCATTTTCAATGAGCTGTGGAAAGGAGTGTGTGCCGGAGAAGGAGACAGTGACCCAGAAAAGCCTACATCAGACAAAGAGCTCGCCATCTGGGAAAACAAGAACAGCAAAGCGTATGCATTAATAGCAGCATCTGTAAATAAGGAGGTGAGTCGTCACCTTACAACATGTTCAACTGCCTTTGAAGCTTTACAAAAGTTGAATGAGCTCTATGACTCACATTCTGCACTTGAAGTCGTCCAACTTATGATTAAACTCTTCACTCTTGAACTGCAAAATAATGACCCTCTTGCTCTTGCATCTGAAATAAAATCTATAGTGCATGATATCAATTCTACTAAAGTTCAGCTAGATATATCTCTTATTGCTTTTCTCAAGGCACTATATCCTACATACTCCAATTATCTTGAGTCTTTGCAAGCAAATGGAAATCTTAAGGACATAACCTTTGACTCTCTTGTGAAAAAGTTTGCTGAAAGGGAAAAAGCCTTTGGAAAGAAGACAGTCCCTGAATCTTCTGAAGAGACTGTATGCATGGCTAATAAAGAAAAATATCCTGCTCAAGATTCTACAAGAGGAAGAGGTGGGCGAAGAGGAAGAGGAAGATACTTCAGAGGCAGGGGGGGCAGACATCCTCAAGCAGAAAAGGCAGGTTTACATTGTATTCGCTGCAAAAGAAATGGATCACATGATGCCTCTACATGCAAGCTACCATGGGACAAAATTGAGCAGAGAAGAAACCAACAGAAAGGTAAAAATGATGATACAG
>APFE030943437.1:0-46052 GCA_000404065.3 Pinus taeda | reverse complement strand
TCAAGACCTTGGAATCAAGTATACACAGGTAGACGACTTCAGCTTGATTGGATACTCTGATTCAGACTTCGATGGACACAAAGAAACTGGAGTATCTACTTCAGGATATGCTATGAGTCTTGGATCAGGAGCTGTCTCTTGGAGATCACGCAAACAATCAGTTCTAGCAGATTCCACAACAGAAGCAAAATACATGGCAGCAGCTGAAGCAACAAAAGAAATTGTGTGGCTCAGAAAAATTCTTGAAGATTTGCAGGTGAAACATGTACAATCAACTCCACTCATGACTAACAACACCTCTGCAATAAAGTTGGCCAAGAACCCAAAGTTTCATGATCGTACAAAGCATATCAATACTAAATATCATTTGATTCGACATCATGTTGAGGCCAAAACAATTCATCTTCGCCATTGTTCCACAAATGAGCAAGTTGCAGACATCTTCACCAAAGCGCTTGGAAGAGAAAAGCTTGAAAGATTTAGAACGATGCTTGGACTCACCAATATCCCTTCAGATTAAGGGGGGGAATGTTGACACCTAATCCGAAATGGATGGGTGAACTGGATAGTCATCAAGAAGATGAACTGATTCGTCATGCTTGTATATAAATATGTATTAGCTAAATGAATAATTCAATCAGTTTTCTCTCGCTCATTCATTCTGGAGTCACCCTGGCCTGACAATCAAGATGCTCTCAAAAGTGCACCATTACCGCTGTTTTTGTCCATTTTACCGAAAGAACCCTGCAAGCTTAGTTTTCCACTATGAGATTCACCGAAAAGGTTGAAATTCGAATTGACTTCATTCTGCCATTACCTAAGAAAATCCCCAGAGCCATTATTTTATCTACTTTTGCTGGACAGACCCAAATTCCAGATTGAAAAAATCGTAGATAGTTGAGAAATGGAGGCTCCAGTGGCCCTGAATGTTGCACCTCTCAACACTCCACACAAAGAACTGGAATGGATGCCTCTAGCTGACAGAGATTTCCAGATTAATGACTTAATTGGTGACAAGCCTCACCTCCAAGGTTTTTGTGAAATTAGGAATAGCTACAGGAACAATGCTGATGTCTATGGAATTTGGGAGTCTAACATGCCCATGTACTACCTCCCTTTAGTGAATGTATTCCCTAACCTCATCCACCAATGCCATGCCAATTATGAGCCCACTCAAAGAGCAGTCATGTCTCCTTCTGGAACTGTCCTCTTTTATATTACCCCTGAATCCATAAATGAAATGCTACACTTCAGGCCCATTCAACCTTTGACTCCTCTTTCCATGGGACTTCTACTTGACCAAGGTGCCAAATTTCCAAGCTCAAAGATAACCAGATTGACTCAATTGTTCATGAGACTAGATTTCCAGCATAGAGGCCCACCCCCTTATGTCCATGTCTGGTTCAATGGAGCAGGAAGATTCATTATAGACATGATATCCTACATCTTAGGATTTCAAACAAGTGAGCATGTGGATGAGACCACATTAGTTTTATCATCCATGTTTACTCCAGGACAGCCCCCTACTATCAAATATGATTATGCCACCTTCATAGCTGATAAGATCCATGAGAAATTCATGAGCATGGATAGAGAAAGAGTGTTTAAATACACATCATACATATATCATTTGTTGTTGTACAATCAACCAGATAGTTTTGAAATTTTCCTCAGAAAATTGGATTTAAAAGGGGAGTGAAGGTCTGTAATATTCTGGTTAGTTTTCCACCATGTTTATAACTCTCCTTACAACTACTGTGAATTTATTGATTTGTTCATACATCCAGCCTCTGCTTTATTAACGAAAACTACTCCTACTAGACTTTCGGGTGAAATCCAGAAAATTTTGCAGCTTTCCAAAAGCTACAGCATAGGTGACTGGTACTTTTACCAGAATCACACCGAAATACGAATCTATGGTTGTGAACTATGCCCCTACAAGCTGCCAAAATTTGTGTCGATGAGGCTATTTGCACTAGAGTACTTGAGGCACTTTATCCATGCAGACATAATCCATTTGTGTGATGCCAAGAAAAAGGCACAACTCAAAATAAGAAATCAACTGGGCCCTTTCATATTCAATAAAAGGGAGGCCTGTTAAGAGGCTGACAAGATCTTAGGGCACCAACCTAAGCTGAAATAGAGTTTCTATTGGGCACCATATGACCCCGGTCATTTCATAAGTTATAGAAAAGTCAAAAACAACCTAGCACCCTATGTTCATCACAAGATCCCTGAGATTCAACAATATGCTAATCAACAAGCATGGATAGAAGGCACATTAGTTGAAGTAATTATTGAGGAAGAGAAATTGGAAAAGGCCATGAAAGGGGTTGAAAAATGCTTTACCTGGACTCTTTTGCACAGGTATCCTTCAAGCTACCTCAGCACATAGGAGGTGATACATATTTTGCTGAGACTTCTCAACATCCCTTACATAAGGCTAGTTCAGCATCGGCTAAAGGCGAGGAGGTGATAGGTATGGAACAGGAAAAAATGGCAGATCGACCAGACGCATCAAAGGAACAAGGCCAAGGGCAAGGTCCTTCAACACAAATAGGGTGCCTGAAATCCCTGTGTTACAAACTACTCTAAATGAGGAAAGAGGCAAGAAAAGACATAGGCAAGAAGACACAACTGTAAGTGGACCAGCAGAATATCAAGGGGAAAAAAGGCAAAGGTTAAATCCTTACTCTGAAGAGGAACTTTTGGAAGAGACAATAGGCAAGCTGAGAGGTGAGAGAAGGACTGAACAACAGACCCCTCCAATTTTGGAAACATCAACTAGCTCATATCAGCAAGAGCTAGAGAGGCAGCATATTGTGGAGGTTACATCCACCAGGCCATAGAGAAAGAAAGGATCGGATATTAAGAGAGAATTTACTGAAATAAAGGCAAGAAATGAGCCAATAAAGATCCAAATTTATAATCAATTGCTAAGAATGGCTCCCACAAGTCAACAAAGGTTAATGGCACTATATGATATGCAAGAAGGAAAAATTACCCTTAGTCATTTCAACCACACAATGTAGCAGCCAAAGTCCGCTAGTTATTATATCAGGACCAATCTGGAAGTTCTCTCTAAGGACATCCACCCAATGGTCCAGATTGAATTACATAAACAAACTGGAGAAATGGTGTACTCCACCTTGGCAAACAAGGCATTATTAGTTCACAAATTTCAAAATTCATTGCACAATACCTCTTCCCAATTAGAATTGGAAAAAGCTTCCTCCTTAGCCAAGGATAACAGGATTAAGTCCTTGGAAGAAATTATCATTGAGTTGGGACATGATCCCAAGGATGCAAAAGGCATCAAAGCATTAATAAAGAAGAAGGAGGAGGACATTGCAGCCCTCAAAAAGCAATTAAAGTTGCCAATTACAATGCATCCACAAACCATAGAAGTGGCACAACAGAAAGAAGAGGAGGACATGATGGGTTTAGTAATGAGGATGAATGTGAGATTAGTAGAAACAGAGAAGGCACTGGAGAAAGCAATGAAAAAGAAGTAGGGAGTGTCGACCTCCCAGCCACCAGAAATAGCTCTCACAAGCACAACTACTCCTCCTATGACCACAATAGCAGTAGCTCCCACTGTCCCAGCAACAGGTACATCAGCCACAGATACTTCAACAGCAGTAACAACAATAGTCCAAGACACCAGCATGAGCATGGAAGAGATGATGAAGGCAATAAAAGAATTAGAACTCTAAATGGCAGAGCTAAAGGAAGCCAAAGAAAAACTGGCCAAGTTAGAGGTAGGCTATGATAAATCTAAAATAACTGTGGCAGAAAAAACGAGAGAGGTAAAGGCCATGGGAAATAAGGTGAAATCCTTTGAGAAAGATATTACTCTTCATAAACCTCTATTAGAAATCAAAAAAATTTTGCACACTAAAATTGGCCAGTCCATCACTGATCAATGGAGATCAATACAGACTATCCATGAGCGAATTGAATTAATAGGAATGGCCCAAGTAGAGATTCAAAAGGCCAGAGCATTATTGGGAAACATGCCTGAACAGGCCAATAGATCAATTCATTTTTTAAATACTCATACCAAAGAACAATTAGCAGCTCTAGATATCAGGGACAGAACAGGTACCATTCTAATAGTTAAAAATGTGCTAACCATGAGGAATTTTATACAAAATTTGGAGAGAAAGTGTTAAGAAATGCAGATAGAAATAAATGCTTTTATAGAAAAGTTTACAGTCTTGCAGCAAAAGGGTCTACCCAGTTTGTTAACCAACAATCAGAGATTGTTGACACATGAACAATATGCTCACAAGGTGAATACATATGTTGCCAATTAGATCACTACATCATCAAGCAATTCAGAAGACATAACACCTCCCTTTGGATAGAGCTTATATGACAAGTTGGAAAATCTGTTCTATATTGAGCATGAAATAACACATCCTTTTGAAGTCCAACCCAATTTCTACAGGTATATTGAAGCTGATGAAATATTGATAAAACTACAAAGACACCAGTTGCCAACAAACCAACGGTGGCAAAGCATGTTAGAGGTTTTACCAAGGTAGTTTTAGTTCTCTTTTTGATCACCTGCATTTAATCAAATTCAATGCACGTGCCACATATCATAAAAGTGAAAGCAACAGAGGAAGGAAGTCACGCCAAAACGCATTAAAGCAGAATCAGGAACAGATGAAAGGGTCGGGACAGCAATGGAGGAACACAAAATAAAGAGGCAGCTACCAGCCGACTCATTGAGTTAAAAAGTCAACATATCTGACCAACTGAACGGCCATCACACCAATATTTACTTCTGCATTCATTTCTCTCATTTACTTCTCCTGTAAAGTAGATGGATGAAGTTATTGCTTGATATTTTCTCATCCAGATATTTTTTAAGCACTTTTTATATAAATACCTCCCCAGATGAAGTATTCGGGGTTGGTTGGTAATATCTTCTCTGAACTGCGCTGTAACTCTGAAAATTTGTTCAATACAAAAGCTGTTGGATTTAATAGTCCCTGCACTATCTGAAAGTGGAATTGATGCTTTGGGCCCTGCTATAGAATTCTTGTGTTATGTTATGGATCAATAAGTTTCTCTTCACCTGTAATTTACTATTTATGAAGTTTACTTGCATCATATATGTTTCATAATCTTAATAATAGAGAAAAATAATAGCACAAAATTTGTTTGTCTACACTCTGTGTTCAATCTTTATTATTATTAATGTTTCCTTTAGGATTAGCATAAATAGGAATTCTTAACTGCTCCTGTTTCCCTGATTCTTTCACATTGATTTAATGCTAAGAAATTCGTAACTGCTTCTTGGTCATAATCATTCACTTTCTTTCTGTCTGCATGTTGAAGGATTCTTAACTGCCCTCCAACCACAGACTCCATCCCATCTAGTTCAGCTTATGAGTTGTTCCATGAATGATTACCCTGCTTTGTAATACATCCTTCTGTCAAAAAGACCATATCCAGTGATTCAACCTCCTAGACTCCATTAGCCCAATGGATTGAACCTCTTAGACTTTCAGCCCTATTCTACAGAATACCACCATCCTAAACTCAAAACAAAACCCTTGTACTTCATAACTAGCCTAACATAATCCAAAAACAAAGCTAAATTATAAAGAGAGAGCCCTCTTTAGATGCAGATTAGCTAGAATCTATGTCTAAAAGATTGGTATGTGGTTACCTTGGTTGTATTCCCTCCTTAGAATTTTCCTAGGGAACAGCCTGAGTGATAACATCATTGGCGACTCCAATAGGGAATCTAAATGTTTGTCTGTTGTTGCTGTCCAGTTTCTAAAAGCTACAGATGGAGCCTAAAGTGAGCCAGGTAGCCTTTGAAATTGTTTTTGCTATGCAATTACAAGAGTAGATAAAAGATGCTCCAGTCTATCTCCAGCCTAGTTTTAGGTTTTGAACAGCTGTCCCAAAGACTTGATCAGTTTCCTTCTTTCAATACATCTTTAGGAAAATTCAAGATTCACATCAAGTCTTCCTAGAAACATCTTGTTAAAGATTGTATTCTTCAAAATATTTCAAGAAAAAACCAAAATATAGTTAGAAGTTGACTCCAATGAAGAAGACCTGTTATACCAGCTCAAATCCAGATCCAAATCCTCCCTTTATCTTTGAAAATCCTAATTTGTTCCCTAAGAACCTTAGGAGACGAGAGAATCAAGAAAATTTAGCTGATGTAAACCTTAACACACCTCAGCACGACCCTATCCAAACTGGGTTCATTGTTGGAAAATCACAAAAGCTATCTTCTATTATTGTTGTTTTACCTAGTTTACCATCACCACTCCAAAACATCTTTACTAGTCCCTCATCTACAACACCTATTTCAGCTGTTATCCTTGTTCTTCCAGCTGTTACACTTATCCCTGCAAGTATGGCAAACCGATATGCTCCCTTGCAATTACCTACAAATCCATGGGCTATGACTTAATATTATCAAAGAAAAATTACCTATTTTGATGGTACTAGCACCTATATAGCTCAACAACATACCAAGAAGATCACTGATTATTTTGAAAATTATGAGATTGATGATGACGATGTGAGGATGAAGAGTTTTGTCCAAAGTTTGACTGGTGAGGCTAGGACTTGGTTTAGGGCACTCCCTGTAAATACCATTGCTAATCCAAAAGCCCTTTATCAAAATTTCTTTAACATATGGGAAAAGAAGAAGGATCCATTACATATCCTATCAGAATATGAAAGCTTGAAAAGAGGCCCACAAGAAACTGTTCACGACTACTGCGCTAGATTTAACAATGTTTACAATGCTATTCCTCAGAATCTTAGACCTCCACCGGACTTAGCATTGATCAAATTCCATAACAGATTTGACTCTGACATCGCCTACCAGCTCAAGGAGAGAGCTCCTTCAAGCTTAGAAGACATGCAAAGCATAGCTGTCAATGTTGAGGCCAACCTCATTTCTAAACGAAATCGGGCCAAAAATGAAAGGAGAACAACCTTTAAGGAAGAACCATCTGCCTTCGAATAGAAATTGGATGCCATTATTAAAGGTATGGATAGACTTGGGGATAGAGTTGAAACAATTGAGAGGAAATCATCATGGGAAGTCCAACCAAGAAACACTGCAAGAAACCCGAACTTTAGGAAAAATCAAAATCATAACACTGGAAAAGTTGGGCCAGACCAAAGCATTAGGCCTCCATTTTAAGAAAACTATGCTGAAGCTTCAACCTCTAGTGAACCTACAGAAGACCCTCAAATCAATTTGATGGGTCTCAATAGTGGACAACAAATTTTCCTAACACAAGAGGACCAAGAGGCCCATACTTTAGGTCAATTTCAAATTCAATAAGGGGAATCCTTCGATTTTAAGGAGGGATATGACACAGCTGTATATGAAGTCCATAAATAGTATAACTTGAGAAGTAGGAGAATAGATGTCTCTGATGACAATAAGCAAAAAGAAACCAAACAATCTACCAAAGCCAAAAACAAAGACTCTTCTATACAAATCCCTCCTAAGTCAATCCCCAACTCAAATAGTCCAACTATTCAAGATGTTATAGAAGGTGAAGAACATGATAAATAGTTTGTAGCTTCCTCTCCTCCCAAAGAAAATGCAAAGGAACCTCCTAAAATTGATTTTGAGGCCAGTTCAACTCATAACAACACTCTTGATAAAGAAAAAAGCATCGAAAACACAACAGAAAAAGAAGGCTTGGCTTCCTGAAATGCAAAATTTCAAATAGAAAAACCTTTCAACCTTGAAACTGAAATAGGCAAGTTAAAAATAGTCATTCCACTGTCAAAACTGGCTAGACATGAGATCTATAGAGAACAAATCAGTTAATCACTACAAATTTCAGAACACAAAGATGCAGTGAATGTCTTAGATGATCAACCAGAATTAATTTTTCGTCTTGAAGTAAATGGAAAATCAGTATATGGAGGCATTCCTCCTTTTTATGCGAGTTTAAATATTCATGACAAAGTACTACACAATGCAATGTTTGATTTCGGGGCCTCTCACAATTTGATGCCCAAATCAGTGATGGAAAAATTGGAACTAGACATAACCCAACCATACAAAGACCTATTCTCATTTGATTCTAGCCAAGTTACATGCCTAGGATTGCTTAAAGATTTATGTGTATCATTCGTACAATACCCTGCCAAGACAATTCTAATGGATGTGGTAGTGGCTGATATCCCACCCAAATATGGAATGTTATTTTCTAGGTCCTGGGGTGCCAAGCCTTAGGGCTCTTTACAGCTTGACATGTCATATGCCACCATATCTATGTTTGGTCAACCAAAGAGGCTATACCGAGAAACTTTGATGAAGTATGTGGTTAGTAGCCAAGAGAAACCCCAAAACTTTCCCATTTATTCTATGCATTCAGACATGGATTCTTTCATCTTGTACAACACTGAGATTCATACCCCAATTGATGTTAAAATTTTCGCTTTAAGCCATAATGAATTCCTAGATGAAAAATCCACAGTTCAGATTCAAGAAGTCTCTGATAACAATCATGTAGCAGTCACACAAGAAAGACTAAAAGAAAATGAAGATCCAAATTTGTCTGCTAAACAAATATTGAAAATTTCTGATAATAGCTCTAAACAAGAAATCCTATGGTATTTGGAATTTTATGGATCTATCAATAAGCTAGGAGCAGGGGTAGGCATTTGGATACACAATGTGCAGAATTATCATGCAGAAGGACATGCATACAGGCTGAAGTTTAGGTGTAAAAACAACATAGCTGAATATGAAGCCCTTCTGCTAGGACTCAAATTGGTCAAAAGCCTAGGGGTATCAAGGTTATCAATTTTTGGAGACTTTGATTTGATTATTCAACAAATGAAATGAAACTTCCTAAAAAATGATCTAAGACTAAGATCATATAGAGGAGCAGCCATCGAAATACTCAACACCTTTATGGAAACTCAACTAACTAAAATTTCAAGGAACCACAATCTGCATGCCCACAGTTTGGCAACATTTGCCAGTACTTGTAAGCTACCATTTGGTCCTTCTCATCTTTTCGCAGCTGAGATCAAACACAAACCAAGTGTTTGAGACAATGTAAAAAATTGGCAAGTATTTGACAGTGACACTCAGACCAATAATTTCCTCATTTTAAAGGAAGAATTTTCCAGCATTAATATAGACACAGGCACTGCTTGTGAAGTTGAACAAATGCATAAATTGCAAACACATATTGCAGCTAAAAAAGAAAATCAGATGTTGCATCCAACAATCTTTACTAGCAAAGAAGTACAAGAACTGAAAGAAATAAACTTTGAGGAAACTACTGAAGGAGAGTCTGAGGTGATTGAGTTGAAGGACAATTTCTTACCTACAGGATTGGCTCCTCTAGAGGATATTTTTGACTCTAATGACATTTCAAGAAAGCCCAAAATGCAACCATTAAAAGAAGAAATTGAGGACTGTAATATAGGCATGAGCATAATCCCAAAATGGTAAAATTGTCCAAAGCTCTGCCTCCTGACCAAAAACTGAAGTATATTGAATTGTTCAAATAATTTCAAGATGTTTTTTCATGGAGTTACGAAGATCTTAAGTCTTACGACACTTCTGTCATCCAACATACAATACCCCTAGAAGAAAATGTAAAACCTTTCAAGAAAAAGCTCAGAAGGGTAAATCCTGTATTTCTTCCTCTCATTGAGAAAGAAGTCAAGAGAATGTATGAAGCTGGGATAATTGCCCCATTACATTTTCAGAATGGGTTTCTAATTCAGTGCCCACTAGGAAGAAAACGGGAGAAATTAGGCTATGTGTTGATTTGAGAAATATAAACAAAGTCTCTTTAAAGGATAATTACCCCTTACGCAAAATGGATCACATTCTACAAAGAATAGTAGGAGCCTCAAGGATTTCACTATTAGATGGATTCTCAGGTTTTAATCAAATCCTAGTTCACCCTGATGATAAAGAAAAAGCTACTTTTACAACTCCTTGAGGAACCTTCAAATATGTGAAAATGCCTTTCGGACTCACGAATGCAGGGGCAACGTTTCAACGAGCCATGGACATAGCATTTTCTAAAGAAATTTATGATTTCCTAGTGATATACCTAGCTGATCTCACTGCCTTTTCCAAATCATACCAAGAACACCTAGATCATCTCAGACAAGCGTTTTTAATCTGCAGAAAATATGGTATATCACTAAATCCTAAGAAGTCATTGTTTGGCCTAGAAGAGGGCAAACTGTTAGGTCACATAATCTCAAAAGATATTATAAGAATCGACCCAGACAAAATACAACCTATTCTGCAAGTTCCTCACCCTAGAAACATTAAGGAACTACAAGATTTCTTGGGGAAGATCAATTTTCTAAGAAGATTCATACCAAATCTAACTGAGCTGATAAGATTGCTGAACAACATGCTGAAAGAATATTCCAACGTTAAGTGGACAATAGAAGCTAAACAACCCTCTGAAGAAATAAAAAAAGCTTTGACTCAAACACCAGTCCTTACAAGCCTGAATTTTGACAAAGACTTTATCATATTCTCATTTGCATCAGAACAAACAATTGCTGCCATTTTTCTTCAAAAGATGACTAGGGATGTGAAAAGCCCATAGCTTTTTTCAGCAAAGCACTAAGAGATGCACCTTTGAAATATCAAATCATGGAAAAATAGGCTTATGCTCTTGTAAAAGCTATCACACACTTCAGAGTTTATATCTTATACTCTCATGTAATTGCTTATGTGCCAAATACTGTTGTCAAGGATATTCTAACTCAAGAAGGAATTGAAGGAAAAAGACGCAAATGGATAGCTACCATACTATAATATGAAATTGAAATCAAACCAACAAAGCTGATAAAGGGACAAGGATTAGCCAAACTTATGACTGAAACCAACTTTCAAGCCCTTGACATTAATGAACTGGATAATGAACAGGAGATCGCGACTCCACAGATCAATCAAGCCTTTTTATAGTCACCTTGGTATGCTGATATCATTCATGTATTGCTAAAGCTACAAGCTCCTCTAGGGTTATCCAGAACTAAGAAAAGATTTCTGAAAATGAAGGCTTCAAAGTTTTGTATTGTAGATGATGCTTTGTTTTGGAAAAATCATGAAGGAATTCTACTAAATTTCTTAACAAAGGATGAAACTGACAAAGTGTTGAAAGAATTTCATGCAGGGGACTGTGGTGGACATTTGTATTGGAAATCAATTGCTGATAAAATCCTAAGGGCTAGATTTTATTGGCCCACCCTATTTTCTGATCTAAAGAAATATGTAACTTCTTGCCACAAATGCCAAATCCTTAAAGGCAAGAAGAAGCTTCTACCTTTGCCCCTCAAGCCAATTTGCACTGAGAGACCATTTCAACAATTGGGTTTAGACTTCATTGGGGAAATCCACCCTTCATCCTCTGGCCAATACAAACGGATTTTGACTGCAACAGACTACTTCACCAAGTGGATAGAGGCCATCCCCTGCAGACAAGCCAGTGATTCCGTGATCATACAATTCCTAGAAACCAACATCCTATCTAGATTTGGTTGTCCTGAAAGGATTATAATAGATAATGTTGTTGCCTTCAAATCTAAGAGAATGATCAACTTTTGTCATAAATACCACATTACCCTAGGCAACTCCACAACCTATTACCCTCAAGGTAATGGTTTAGCTGAGTCATCCAAAAAGAGCTTGATCAATATTATTAAGAAAGTATTGGAGGAAAACAAGAAAAACTGGCATAAAAAGCTTATCAATGCACTATGGACAGATAGATTGACTACTAAAAGATCCATTGGAACAAGTCCCTATGAATTGGTTTATGGTATGAAGGCAGTATTCCCTTCTTCCTTGGGAATCACTGTAAAGAAATTGCTACAAGAAGTGCAGGAAGAACCCAATGACATTTAGGGAAGAATCAATCAAAATATTCATTTACAACAAACAAAAGAGGAGGTATATCAAAGATCTTAGGTTCTATAGGAAAAACTTAAAAATATATTTGATAAAAGAACAAAAGCAGAGGACTTCTTCATTGGGGATAAAGTTTTAAAGTGGGATTCTAGAAGAGAAGATAGGAGAAAACATGGAAAATTTGAATTCCTATGGAGAGGGCCTTTTATTATTCAGGCTGCACAAGGAAACAACACCTATTTTTTGAAAAGCGTAGATGGTACAGAGGCAGATGATGGGCCAGTAAATGGCCGAATGCTGAAGCACTATTTTGATCCAGTTTGATTGAGATATTAGCACTTTAATTTTTACATAATAGTGTTTACTTTCTGGAGTTTATTTTCACCAATAAGATAGGAAGGAATATGTATAGCAGATTTTGAGGAAAATCAGGTAACTTTCCCACCTTTTTTCTAACGTTTTAGTCTATCACGGATTAGCAAAAGAAAACTTGGGAACTATAAATATGAGAACAAACAGTCAAAACAAAGTATCCAAAAGCATAAATGCAAATATTTGGAGCAGATCATAAGGAGATGTACATATTTTTACAAAGTCCTATGCATAGTTTGGTTGCAGCAAAGAAAAAATTTCAAAATACAGCTAGAATTGTACATAAGTCTATTTGACCTGTTGTTCTTGACTTTTCACCGGGAAAAGCCATCCACAAGTGGAGCCAGTGTTATACTCCTATACCAATAGGTTTCATTTTTCATGATTGACTGGAGAAGTTCCAAATATGTTCATCCTTTCCATGCTGCAAAGGTTTCCATATTTTGAAGACAAATGAAGAAAATGAAAAAATGAAAAGAGGGTATCCCCTAAAAGAAAAATCAGAGGGAGAAAGGAAGGAAATGGTCAAGAGAAAAATGAACGAAATGAACCCCAAAACAAAAGACCAAGAAAGTGTGCTAGTTCAAATGCCACTATTGTTCCATTTTTGAAGAATTTCACTATGTATAGTTGCCTGACTCTTATCATGCTTCATGAATGGCCAAACAGCTTAATCTTGGCCAAGTTCATATTTGAATTTACTTATCTTAGAATAGAGAATAAAGGTCTGTCCAAACAATTCAAGCTAGGAAGATGAGTAGATAGGTAGAGAAGTAAAGGAGCCCAACCGTTTAATCTGGGCCCTTGGAAGAGATAAGGGTAGATTTAGATAGGATGGCAGCTAAAAGAACAGAAGAGAATCAGCGTTTGCTAGTTCAAATGCACTCAAAGAAAAGGAAGAAAAAATGTTAGGAACAATAGGACGGGTAAGCAATTTTGGGGTTGCAGAAGCACGTTTATGAGTAATTTTGTCTCTCAAACGTGATTCATCTCATTACTATCATGAACACCATGGCAATTATGTGGTGACAGATCAAATGATGCATGTCTAACTTCCCCTCTTTCCCCCCTCAAAATCACTCACTAACCTCCCTCCAAGGACTCTGGGATCTGCTGAGTGCTTCTAGTTCACTTCATTTCATGAAAAAGACAAAGTAAAACTGTGTTTTCACTTAGGCAAAGGAAGCCACATTTCTTGTGTAAAATGCTTTCCTTCCATTATGCCAACTTTCCCAAAACTTCATAACTTGATGTTCTTTCATCTCCCTAGGCCTAATTTTTCACTTTTGACTTAGTGCTTTTTGATTAAACATATTTTCATATTAACATAGTGACTTTAATGTATAAATCCTATACAAAATCTTTCCCCATCCCCGTACTATATATAATACATAGAAAACCCAAAAATATTAGATATCCCGACCCCCGACAATTATAGCCATAAAACATTATATTTTGGGAATTATGGGTTCCACTAGGGCCATGTAATAGCCCTCCGTGCATAGAAACATTGGATTTTATTTAACATTTGGTTAGATAAATAACCAACCCACCCTGCATGCAAATATGAAATGTTAATTAACACTCGGTTAATTAACCTTTAATCCACCTGATGGCCAATAGAACTTGCCCTGATGCTAATTAATTCATTGTTTATTACAAAACCCCCTCACCATAGCCTTCTGCCCACTCCATCAACCATCAACCGTCGGATCAAGGCCCGTAGATCAGATGGTCCACGTCAATATCGGAACCCGTCCGATGACAGATCGTTAAATTCCGATGAAAAGCGATTTTCCCACCGTACAAAAGACACGCATCGCCCACCCAATATCATCGCATCCCCTCTGCCCAAAACAACTTTTTCCCAAAAGTGCAAGGAATACCATTTACCACCCCTGCTGAGACCCTGATTACGTCACCTCCACGTCAGCGCCCACATCATCTGCCACCTCACTTCCATGTCGCCTGCCACCTCATCCACCGCATCACCTTTCGTACCTCACTACACAACAAAATTTTGTCATACTGACATCATCCGACCAAAAACGCCAAAACCTGCCAAAGTCAATTTTTCGTTAAAAAGCCCGTGAAAAAGTCGTTTTCATTCATTTTCAATTGTTTTCTCTCCACTACTCTTGCATGCAAACTACGACGAACTCGCCTCTAGAACTCTATTCCATCACCCCAACCACTCTAATCCCGTGTCCTACTCTCCAAATCAACGTCCAAACCGGCGAATTACTCCAATGTGCTGCTAGAACAATTATTTATCGTAATCCTGCTGGTAAGCTCTGTGAATTTTGATTTCCTCTACAACATTGTCCAAGCAACCCAAATTCTTGTTAAAATTCACCATGTTGCCTTCGAAAAAGCACACCAGGACCACTCCCTTACCCACTTTTTTCTAAAAAAACCACACATTTCGTGTCTCTCTATAAAATCCACCTAGTGAGCCAATAAAAATAGGTATTTACCTAAAAACTTGTTCCCAAACCCCCTGTTTTTAACATTCCTCTGCAAATTTTCCAAAAAAGCACCCAAATTCAAGCTCAAATCATCAAGCTGCTCCCAAAAGCGTACCATTACCGCTATTTTTGTTCATTTTACCAAAAAAACCCTGCAAGCTTAGTTTTCCACTGTGAGATTCACCCGAAAGGTTGAAATTCGAATTGACTTCATTCTGCCATTACCTAAGAAAATCCCTAGAGCCATTATTTGATCTACTTTTGCTACACAGACCCAAATTCCATATTGAAAAATAGCAGATAGTTGAGCAATGGAGGCTCCAGTGGCCCTAAATGTTGCTCCTCTCAACGCTCCACAGAAAGAATTGGAATGGATGCCTCTAGCTGACATGGATTTCTAGATTAATGACTTAACTGGTGACAGGCCTCACCTCCAAGATTTTTGTGAAATTAGGAATAGCTATAGGAACAATGCTAATGTCCGTGGAATTTGGGAGTCCAACATGCCCATGTACTACCTCCCTTCAGTGAATGTATTCCCTGACCTCATCCACCAATGCCATGCCAATTGTGAGCCCAATCAAAGAGCAGTCATGTCTCCTTCTGGAACTGTCCTCTTTTATATTACCCCTGAATCCACAAATGAAATGCTACACTTTAGGCCCATTCAACCTCTGACTCTTTCCATGGGACTTTTACTTGACCAGGGTGTCGAATTGCCCAACTCAAAGATAACCAAATTGAATCAACTGTTCATGGGACCAGATTGCCAGCACAGAGGCCCACCCCCTTATGTCCATGTCTGGTTCAATGAGGCAGGAAGATCCATTATAGACATGATATCCTACATCTTAGGATTTAAAACAAGTGAGCATGTGGATGAGACCACATTAGTTTTATTATCCATGTTTACTCTAGGATAACCCCCCGTTGTCAAATATGATTATGCCACCTTCATAGTTGATAAGATCCATGAGCAATTCGTGAGCATGGACAGAGAAAGAGTGTTAATACACATCATACATATATCATTTGTTGTTGTACAATCAACCAGATAGTTTTCAAATTTCCCTAAGAAAATTGGATTTAAAAGGGGAGTGAAGGTCTATAGTATTCTAGTCCTTAGTTTTCCACCATGTTTATAACTCTCCTTACAGCTACTATGAATTCATTGATTTGTTCATACATCCAGCCTCTGCTTTATTAACGACAAATCCTCCTACTAGAATTTCGGGTGAAATGTAGAAAATTTTGGAGCTTTCCAAAAGCTATAGCATAGGTGACTGGTACTTTTACTAGAATCACACTGAAATCCAAATCTATGGCTATGAATTGTGCCCCTACAAGCTGCCCAAATTTGTGCCCATGAGGTTGTTTGCACTAGAGTACTTCAGGCAGTTTATCCATGCAGACATAATCCATTTCTGTGATGCCAAGAATGGATAGAAGGCACATTAGTTGAAGTAATTACTGAGGAAGAGAAATTGGAAAAGGCCATGAAAGGGCTTGAAAAAATGCTTGACCTAGACTCTTTTGGACAGGTATCCTTCAAGCTACCTCAGCACATAGGAGGTGATACATCTTTTGCTAACACTTCTCAAAAACCCTTAAAAAGGCCAGTACAACATCGGCTACTAAAGGCAAGGAGGTGATAGGTATGGAACAAGGAACAATGGAAAATCGTCCAGATGCATCAAAGGAACAAGGCCAAGGGCAAGGTCCCTCAACACAGACAGGGGTGCCTGAAATCCCTATATTACAAACTCCTCTAAATGAGGAAAGAGGCAAGAAAAGAGACAGGCAAGAAGACACACCTGTAAGTGGACCAGCAGAACAGCAAGGGGAAAAGAGGCAAAGGTTAAATCCTTACTCTAAAGAGGAACTTTTGGAAGAGACAACAGGAAACTTGAGAGATGAGGGAAGGACTGAACAACAGACCCCTCCAAGTTTGGAAACATCAACTAGCTCATATCAACAAGAGCTAGAGTGGCAACATAGTGTGGAGGTTACATCCACAAGGCCATAGAGCAAGCAAGGCTCAGATATTAAGAGAGCATTTACTGAAATAAGGTAGGAAATGAGACAATAAGGATCCAACTTTATAATCAATTGCTGAGAATGGCTCCCACAAATCAACAAAGGTTAACGGCAGCATATGATATGCAAGAAGGAATAATGACCCGTAGTCATTTCAAGCCCACAATGCAGCAGCCACAGTTAGCTGCTGATTATATCAGGACCAATCTGGAAGTTCTCTCTAAAGACATCCATCCAATGGACCAGATTGAATTACATAAACAAACTGGAGAAATTGTGTACTCCACCTTGGCAAACAAGGCATTATTAGTTCACAAATTGCAGAATTCATTGCACAATACCTCTGCCCAATTAGAATTGGGAAAAGCTTCCTCCTTAGCCAAGCATAACAGGATTAAGTCCTTGGAAGAAATAATCATTGAGCTGGGACATGATCCCAAGGATGCAAAAGGCATCAAAGCACTAATAAAGAAGGAGGAGGACATTGCAGCCCTCAAAAAGCAATTAAAGCTACCAATTACAATGCATCCACAAACCAAAGAAGTGGTACAGCAGAAAGAAGAGGAGGACATGATGGGATTACTAATGAGGATGAATGAGAGATTAGCAGAAACAGAGCAGGCATTGGAGAAAGCAATGAAATAGAAGCAGGGAGTGTCAACCTCCCAGCCACCAGAAACAGTTGTCACAAGCACAACTACTCCTCCTACGACCACAACAGCAGTACCTCCCACTGTCCCAGCAACAGGTACATCAGGCACAGATACTTTAGCAGCAGTAACAACAATAGTCCCAGATACCAGTGTGACCATGGAAGAGATGATGAAGGAAATTAAAAAAATTAGAACTCCAAATGACATAGCTAAAGGAAGCCAAAAAAAAAATTGCCCAAGTTAGAGGTAAGCTATGATAAATCTAAAATAACTGTGGCAGAAAAAACTAGAGAGGTAAAGGGCTTGGAAAATAAGGTGAAATCCTTGGAGAAAGATCTTACTCTTCATAAACCTCTATCGAAAATCAAAACAATTTTGTGGACTAAAATTGGCCAGTCCATCACTGATCAATGGAGATCAATACAGACTATCCATGAGAAAATTGAATTAATAGAAATGGCCCAAGTAGAGATTCAAAAGGCCAGAGCATTATTTGGAAACATGCTCGAACAAGCCAACAGATTAACTCATTTTTTAAATACTCATACCAAAGAACAACTAGCAGCTCTAGGTATCAGGGACAGAACAGGTACCATTCTAATAGTTAAAAAGGTGCTAACCATGGGGAATTTTATACAAAATTTGCAGAAAAAGTGTCAAGAAATGTAAATAGAAATAATTGCTTTTACAGAAAAGTTTATAGTCTTGTAGCAAAAGGGTCTACCCAGTTTGTTAACCAGCAATCAGACACTGTTGACACATGAACAATATGCTCACAGGGTGAATACATATGTTTCCAATTAGATCACAACATCATCAGGCACTTCAGAAGACATATCACCTCCCTCTGGACAAAGCTTATATGACAAGTAGGAAAATTTGTTCTATATTGAGCATGAAATAACACATCTTTTTGAAGTCCAGCCCAATTTTTATAGGTATACTGAAGCTGATGAAATATTGATAAAACTACAAAGACACCAGTTGCCAACAGACCAATGGTGGCAGAGCATGTTAGAGGTTTTACCAAGGTAGTTTTAGTTCTCTTTTTGATCATCTGCATTTAATCAAATTCAATGCACGTGCCACATATCATAAAAATGAAAACAACAGAGGAAGGAAGTCATGCTAAAATGCATTAAAATGGAATCAGGCATAGATGAAAGGGCTGGGACAAAAACGCAGGAATATAAAATAAAGAGACAACTACGAGCTGACTCATTGAGTTAAAAAAGTCAACATATCTAACCAACTGAATAGCCAACACACCAATATTTACTTCTGCATTCATTTCTCTCATTTACTTCTCCTGTAAAGTAGATGGATGAATTTATTGCTTGATATTATCTCATCCAGATATTTTGTAAGAACGTTTTATATAAATACCTCCCCAGATGAAGTATTTGGGGTTGGTTGGTAATATCTTCTCTGAACTACGTTGTAACTCTGAGAATTTGTTCAATACAAAAGTTGTTGGATTTCATAGTCGCTACACTATCTGAAAGCGGAATTGATGCGCTGGGCCCTACTACAGAATTCTTGTGTCATGTTATGGATCAATAAGTTTCTCCTCAACTGTAATTTACTGTTTATGAAGTTTACTTGCATCATATATGTTTCATAATCTTAATAATAGAGAAAAATAATAGCACATAATTTGTTTGTCTACACTCTATGTTCAATCTTTATTATTATTAATTTTTTCTTCAGGATTAGCATAAATAGGAATTCTTAACTGCTCCTGTTTCCCTCATTCTTTCACGTTGATTTAATGCTAAGAAATTATTAATTGCTTCTTGGTCATAATCATTCACTTTCTTTCTGTCTGCATGTTGAAGGATTCTTAACTGCCCTCCAACCACAGACTCCATCCCATCTAATTCAGCTTATGAGTTGTTCCATGACTGGTTACCCTACTTTGTGCTACCTCCTTCTATCAAAAAGACCATATCCAGTGTTTCAACCTCCTAGACTCCATTAGCCTAATCGATTGACCCTCTTAGACTTGCAACCCTGTTCTACAAAACACCACCATCCCAAACTCAAAACCAAACCCTTGTACTTCATAACTAGCCTAATATAATCCAAAAACAAAGCTAAGTTATAAAGAGAGAGCCCTCTCTAGATGCAGATTAGCTAGAATCTGTGTCTAAAAGATTGTTCTGTGTTTACCTCAGCCGTATTCCCTCAGAATTTTTCTAGGGAACAACCTGAGTGATAACAGTATGATCTTCCACACCTAGCAATGATGCAATCACCATAGTCCTGGAGAGTTGGCCAACATAGTAGTGTATGGCCTCAGACTTAGCAACTAGCTCTAGTAAGTCTATTGTGAAGAAAAAGAAGGAAGAGGCCAAGATAAAGATGGAGCAGTTAGCCGAAAGAAGGCGGAAGGAAGCCAAGGACAAAGCAAAAACACAGTGCACTACCAAAAAGCAAGCAAAGGGGGAGGAAGAATAGGAAGAGCATGACTCTGATAGGAATCAAAAGTCCCCTTGTCCGCAGACAGAGGAGGAGGAGAAATGCCCAGAACAGGCAGGAGCAGACCCGAAGACTACTCCATTCCAAGTTAAGCACACAAGTGAGCAAGAGAAAGTAGGGCCACGAAAGAAGTACAAGGCCAAAAAATCATCCCTTGACCTAATCAACTTAAGAGAGGGTGGTTTGAATGACATTGGTGATATAGTGAGGAACGCAACTGCGGAACTATTCCAGTAGTTGAAGCAAGAGCAGAAATAGGCCTTGGTCACCATTCAAATGGACTTGCATGAGTTGTAGATCCAAGCTACTAAGGTGCAGACCAGTGTAGGATAGGTCAGTGCGACGTCGAGGAGTTCTGTACCTAGAACCTTAGATGCATTAGAGATGGTCCAGTCAATGGATCCCGCATCCATCGCGCTTCTAGATTGAGCATTAACTGCATAAATAGAAGTTCATAGAGCCATTGTTAGCGCTCTCAAGAAAGTCAGGTTAAACATGTCCATTCTTCCAGGTGAATCCCTTCACACCCTGCAAAGTGGTGTGATTGCAAAAATTCAGGCTTGGGAACAACACACATTGAATGTTATAAAAAAGCAAAAGGTGAACAATGCCAAGACGTTCATAGAAAAGATGTCCATGATTGATCTTCCTAAGAAGATCACAGAGAAGAATGAGTGCACAACAGATGTGGTGGATGAGGCATGACAGACTGTTCCAGAGTTGAACACCCAAGAAGATGTGCCAGTCAATGCAAGAATCTGGAAGCTTGTAGCAGGTTTGTGCGATGCATGAACATAACTAGCTATGGTTCTATTTGTATTGAACCTTAAGATCATAAAGCTTGATTTGAGGGCTCATCCTTCAACTCCACCAGAATGCAGAGAGCAACGTGAGGCCACTATTAAAGATGTCATTGCAACTATTGATACCATAGTGAAGGATTTCACTGTGCTCTTAAAATAGGTGCTTGAAGTAGTTACCAGTCTGTAGGAAGATCCCAACCCATAAAGGATAGTAACTGAGGCACGAGAACTGTAGCAGAGGTATGATGAGGTCAAAGAGATGGCACGCACTATCGCCATTACATAGAGATTGGATAAGATACAAGAAGCAGAGGTACTCAAGGAATAGGTGGACACAACACAAGGCAATGAGGCAATATTCAAGGCTAGGATGGGGCCTTGGCCAGATGAAGCATATGTGCTCATGTCCACCATTCAAGGTAAACTAGTTAGTCTACAGGAAACACAATAGAAAATATCGATGGACAACATAGGACTAGCAATGAAGTAGCTAGTAGAGTAGGTGAAGCAGGCAACGATGAAGTGTATCGCTGAGGTTACAGTAGTCCAAATAAAGCTGGGAGGTAATTGTGCCAAGATCTTTGTACTGGCCGAGTGACTCGGGGCTAATCACTAGATTTGTGTTGGGGGCTTGTTGGGAACAGTTCCCCTAGGGTCAATTTTGGGGTTAAAAGCCCATGTTTTGGGGCCTAAAGGCCCAAGTTTTCTAGAAAGAATGTAAAGTATCTGCATTTTTTGGTCATAGAGCATGAAGATGTAAAGAGTCAAAAAGGGTTTCCGCTCTTAGTTTAGGTAACTTGTGTTGGCTTTATGAGATCCACCCTTGGTCCATAGACCATGGGATTGTATAAAAAGGAAGTTTTAGAAGATTCTAAGGTAGTTTAGTTAAGTGGAGTTTGGTTATGTTTTATGTAATGGTTATGTGATAGAAAAGATCAAAGAGTCTTAGGATAGGAAAATTGCTCTGCAGCTGATTGTGCAGAGGCCTACAGTAGAAGTTCATAGCTGAGTGCACGGACCTTTGCAGCTATGTGCGCAGGGAAGTTAAATTCTATAAAAAAGATCTGAACCATCAATAAAGAGAACTATTTTGGAGATACCTGTGTATGAGCTATTTTACTTCTCTTATGAATGTATGTGATTGTGTTATGTTGAATATTGGGTTTATGATTTAATGTTGTATTGATGCGTGAATCTATGTGTTTTACTTTTTCATATGAACACAAGTAAGAATATATGTTTATGTGAAGATAATAATAATTCATGTTGAAGTTATCCAATAGTTAAGCTAATCTGGGTAGACACAGAAGTAAGGGCAATTACAGAGGCATGTATGTGTTTGAATATCCTATTTAGGGTACGCGAAGGTCTCAAAGCTGAATAAGAGAAGTATAACGATAAGCCCTAAAGTGCTTATTAGTTTGCGTGAAGGAAGGTTTAGGGCATAAAATGACATCGAAACCATCTTAGGGTGTAGAAACATGGTTCTTGCATCTCCTCATTCTGCTTCAAGTGAGACTTCAGTCTGCACTCTATGGATTGATGCCGAAAGGGCCAGTAGTGTAGGGATTTTCTTCGCTAATTAACATTGAACCTAGGTCAAGGCCCATCAAGCCAAAATATAGCTAGGTATATTGGTGCAAGATCGGGGTCATTGGCGATGATGTTTTAGGTGGTAATGACAACCATTGAGTTTATCTATTCTGCTCTGATGTAAAGGGGCTCCCTTTCTTTTCTTTTCAACACCCTCTTCACCTCCCTAGCCTTGGCCTCCTCATGACTCATCCATGATGTAAGGACCATTAGTTGTAAGTCCCCCAACTTTGAATTGGGGCCTCACATGTTCAAGTCTGCTAAGGCCAAGTTGTGCAAGTAGAATTCAGATATCTTGGACTTATCCTCTAGGGCGCTCTTGTCACATAGTCCAATGAACTACATATAGTCTTGGAAAGGCATAGTCCTTTGTTGTGCTAGTGTGTTTATCTAAAATTGTAGTGATTGATCTTGGAGGTACAAGGCATATGAATTTTGTGGCATCCTACAATAGAGTTCCCCCATGGAGAGGCTTTCAAAGGTGGCCAATTGGCTTTCTTTTTCCTGTAACTTCCTCCTTAGCCATGTTTTTTCTTCCTCTAGTTGAGATCTCATAATTCATTCCGTATCTCTTATCTTACTCAACTCTCTACCCATCTCTAGTAGCTTTTGTTCCATTTGGCCCACATCCTCTACCTTCTTTGATTTGGAAATTTGCATCCAACAATGTGTCCTTCCTCTCTATTTCTCAAGCTCAAAGAAGAGAGGGATGGAATTTTATTGTGGTATTACTTTGCCTCCTCTTCCTCCTCTGGTTCTTCCTCTTCCTTATTAGGTTCTTCTTTATCTTCTTCTACCTTCTATTCACTAGTAGAGGTATTGTCCGTATCATATTCAAGGGATTGTATTTCAATCACAACGTCTTTGACCATGTCTCTAACTTTGGATCATTGAATCAGGATTATTAGTTGGATCAAGGCATCCTCTAGTATTATCTTAATAATTCCATGGTGTGCCAATTTCTAATGTTTCCCTCTTGGGCCTTTAGGATCATGTCTATTATTGATTGCAGCAAAAAGTAGGGTACACTGAGTCATTTTTGAATGTGTATATCGTCTCCAAATATCAGCTCATGGAGGAGTCTAAATTGATGGCCATAGATTATACTGAACCTCCCCTTGCAAGCGATATATTTGAGAATATGATAGTTCACCTCATTCCCAGGATAGGGGATTGTTTCCCTTCTTATCCCACTTTTCTCCTCAATTTCCTCCTCATCACTTAAGAAGAAATTTTTCTTTGTGAAAGTGCTTGCAACCTTATCCTCCTTTCTCCATGGCATCCCTTGAGGAAGTGTATCGATTATGCTAATTACCTCAAGAGTAATTGTAATTGACAATTACTCACCCATTAGGCAAATTTTGAGGTCTAAAATGGGCCTCCTTAGAAAAATGTACAATGAAAATAAAATTTATAATAACCAATAGGATTTAAGATGATGATGTCAACCATGCAGGATGATTCACCATTTTTGGAGTAAAAAAGTAAAGAGTTTAAAAAATAATAAAATAATAAAACTACTTTTTCGACTCATATTTTAAACTTAGCTCCTGAAGGTTTTACTAGAATTTCATGTAGGAATACTCGTTGGATGCAAAATTTAATTCCTCATCCAAGTAGTATCCATGTTGCATACTTTCGATGGACCTTGGTACACGAAAAATGCGAAATATGTGAAAAAACAATATTGCAATCATGTTTTTCATGTATTTCCCATTTTTGATGTAGCAGGGCCTATCAAAAGTATTCAACATGGGTACCCCTTTGATGAGGAATCAAATTATGTATATAACAAGTGTTGCCGCTTGAAATTTGAGTAAACCCATAGGGAGATAAGTTGAAAATACGAGCTGAGAAAATAGTTTTTTTGTTTTTCCCTCTAAAATTTGATGACGTAATCAAATCTTATTTTATTATTTTCAATATTATTTTATAATGTCCTTATGAGGCCCATTTTAGACATCAAAAATACCATAATTCATAGTAGTAGCACTAGTTCTAGCTCGAGGGTTAAGTGCCATGGAAAATTCTTGAGCTACGCCAAAATCATACCCTCTAAGCAACTCAACGAATCTCAACTAGTTATGCATTCAAACTATTTCTACCATAGGGGGATGATGGTTTATCCTAGATGTCTTTGTGGGATTCGCTTATGTTAAACCCTCCTGTCATGTCTCTTCTCTGGTGGGATGTCTATAGGGAGTTTGTTAGGCTAGCCTTAGTTTTTAGGGTGACTGAGAGTTTATAATATCAGTGGGTGGTTGCATTTTATTTCTATCTCCACACAACTTAAACTTCAAACAATTCTTTTAAAACCAACAGGCCCACTGTAATCACTTACAAAACTCATATTTTTCTTTTCCTAGCTATCAATTCAAAACATAGGAGATATGGGCCACCTACCTTGACTGTTATGCAATGGATGAGTAGAATTTCTAGGTAGCTGGACCCTAGGCACCCCCTTTTAGCGTTCTTTGTGCATTTCTAATGTTTCCTCTAGCTCCTTGCATTTCTTGTAGTTGTTCCTGAAGTTCTTTCTCCTATAGGGTACTTGAAACAAGTTTTCCTCCTTGATGGCTCTCCATGGTGGTCTCGACCTTCTCTAATCTTGAAATGAACAAATGGTGCATGAGAGTTTGGAATGTTTGCTATTTATGGTTGATTTCTTCGAGAGAAGTATTGGTTGGCAGTGTACGAGATTTCCCCCTTGGGACTGTTGGCCCACCATTAGCTATCATGTAGCCTCCCCTCCTAATCATCACCCACTATCACACAATTTAACTCGACCACCTTTTCAACTCATTCTCCTTGATGTGACATTTCCTATTGACTTAATGGATCATGTCCCAGGTTTAGATTAGTTTTGCCAAAAAAGCCCATACATTACTAGCCCTTTCGACATCAATCTGCGTCCCGCGGACTGAAGTCTCACCTAAAGTAGTATGGGGGGATGTTGGAACCAAGTTTCCACATCTAGAGATCAATGTGATATCCTTTATGCCCTAGATCTATCTCTGCATAGATCTATAAGCCCTTGGGGTTTTGTAACCAAATTCCCTTCGAACAAGCTTTAGACCTTTGAGAAGGTCTAGGAGTGGCTTTTGCGGACCCTAAACAAATGAATTAGCTACTTACGTGCACCTTAGATTACTCTTAGATCAGTATGTACTTAGACTTACCCAAGTGTTCAATAAACCTAATTGAAAGTGATATGATCTTCATGTAATAACTTAACATTATTTGAGTTTAGTTAATAAGACAGATCCAGTAAATTTGCGCATCAATACACGATTATTTCATAAAGACATTATTCATTACAACATATATCACAATCATAAATAATAGAAGTACGGAGATAAAACACAGGAATTTATGCAACAACTTTCTTTATTGATCTTCACTATAAGTTTACAGACTCCAAATTTCCCTATGCACTTAGCTGCAGGGTTCTGTGCACTCAGTTGCAAAGCCAATCCCCCTTCTAAGACTTACTTTCCTGCGCTAACTCTCTAGACTCCTTTCATCATACCCATAGACAAAGACATGTATTTTCCTCAGACTCTTTGAGGCACACCTACTTATACAATCCCATGGTCCGCGGACCATCAATAGATCTCAAGAACCAACTCAACTTTACATAAACATGGGTAAAAACCCATTTTGACTTCTTAACTAACTACACACTCTACATCAACAATTTGCGGAGACTTTACATCTTTTTACATCAAAACATGGGCTTTTGCTGTAAAACTGACGTAGCAGACCCCATCTCAAGAGGCCCCCAACACAAAGCTCATGACTCACCCTCGAGTCACTCAATTGACGTGGTGATCTTGCTGTGAAGATCCCCCTAGCTCCACCTACACAACTGCTACTTTAGCTGCGCTCTGTGTGGCTTCCTGCTTCACTTGTTCGACTAACTACTTTGTAGCTAGTCCTTCACCGGCTAGCTTGATATTCTCTTGTGTGAGATACAAATTCATCAGTTTTTCCTAAATGTTGGTTGAGACTTGGTAGGCTTCTTCCAACCAAGGATCCAACTTGGCCTTAAGGAATTCATCTTTTCTTTCTGCTGCTTCCACTTGAGCAAGGAGTTCTTTCCCCTTTTGCAACTTGGTGAGGCACTTCATTGTAAAAATGGAGCACGCCATCACCCTAACCTCGTCGTACTAATTTTTTAGCTCACAAATCTCTGTACTCAATATCTACATGTTGGGATCTTCCTACAGGGTCATCACCACTTCCATGGCCTATTCAAACAAAGTTGTGTAGTCAATGACTATGACATCTACATTATCCCTTCCTTTATGGGAGCTCCACATTGTTCCCTCACCTCAGGAGGAGTCAAAGGCTGTGACTTGAGTTCCCGCTCCATGATTTTTATATTGAGCTCAAATTGAACTCTTTCCACCTCTTCCTTTGCATCGTGGATGCCCACAGCTATCTTCTAGATCTTGCCCTCTAGTTGTGAATCCTTAGGTATGTGAACCTCTGACATTGTTCTACATGCCTATGCAACTACGACTGCCAACTGGGTGCTCTAGGCCTGGATCATATCACTTTATTTCAGGGCATGCACCTTCTCAATGAACATTTTCTCATTGTTCACCTAGTACTCACTTATTAAATTGAGAGTGTGCTGCTCCCACGCTCTCAATTCTATTGCCACTCTTGTCTGTAGTGCATGAAGAAACCTGTTAGGGAGCACTGTAATATTGAGGCCAATGTTCTTCAATGTGGTCACGATGATCTTGTCATCAGCCAATTCCATGCTCAGGTAGCCTTTTGGTAGCACAACTGTCTTGAGGTCCACTATCTTGACTAGCTCAGCAGCCTAACTTGTCCCCAGTGCTAGGCTCGTCTATGCAGTGGTCACTTGACCTGCGCCCACCTATATTCTGCTGGTCTGGATATGCAGTTCATGCAGATCCTTCTAAACATTACCCAAAGAGTGCATGTATTTTGCTCAAATTGCTACAACATTTTGGTTGTAGTGTTGCGCACTATGTCCGTGATATTGTTGAGATTGTACTCCATCAGCGTAACGAGATCCACCTATGGCTTAGTGGCATTTCTCTTCTTTCGGGACCCCTCATGTTACTATTCTCTACATTTCCTTACTCAAAATGGGGTGCTCTGCCCCTCATCACCTACACCACCCTACGTCGAATTCTCTTCTTCCTTGGTTTCGAGTGAAGGGGATTTATCGCTTTGCTTGGATTCCCGTTGTTCCTATTTAGACTACTCCTTTGTAGCATACTCCTTTTCAATTCGGGCCTTCTCTTCAGCCTCCTTCTTTCGCTATGCAACAAATTTTTGCTTCACTGCATCCTTCTACTTTTTCTCTATTGAGCTCCCCGTGCTTGTGCTGGTACCTATGGCCAAGTCAGACAGCGTGTGCCAATCTACTAGTCAATGCTTGATAACTTCTTGTATGGCATCATTAGTGATGAGATAGGACAGATCAAATCACTTCTACTATGGGTCCTTCCACTCATGGTGGAAGTCTTCCTTGAACTCAACATATTCAGATAGTTGTTCATACAAGTTCGGGGACAACCTTGGGTGTAGGTTGATGGCCATTCAGATGCTCGACTCTATCAATACCTAGAAGATCTTCATTTTTGTGACCCACATGGGGTCCTTCATGGCCTATAGGGAGGAAAATTGTGCCGCCTTCAGTAATCCTGCCTATAATGGAGGAAACTGGTTGTCCTCGAGTAGCTCCCAGGCAAGCAACATAATGGAGAGTAGCAACCACGCATAGTGGAAGGTCTTTCTCTCATCTTGGGCCTTGTGACAATTTGCAAGGAACTCACTACACAAGTACTGCGACCAATTAAACATCATGCCCTCAGTGCATTGTGCAGCTAACGAAACCACACGTGCCAGAACATTATCTGTCAACAGTTCCTCATAACCTTGTTAGCTAGTATCTGGGTAGGAATCTTCATCGCGATATCATTGATGGATGTGATGGAATAACCGTGTTGTTTCTTGATAAGATCGAATTTATTTTTCATCCTTTCCGCCAAGTTTCTCTCACTTGTCATTTCGCCAAATGCCTTAGCAACATTCAAACCCTCATGTGGTAAGTGTGTGATCCTATCGATGAGCATATCTATGATGGGGATAGGTGCACCAAGCCATAAGAACCTATCATGCACCAGAGTAAGCAACTGCCATATACAGGTGGTATTAATGTTAGAGCAGTAGTAGTCGGGCACCAACAGCAGGTTCAACAACCTGGATTGCTCTACTCCATGGATACATTCAACTGACTCCAACTTAGTGACACCCGAGTCTTTGTAATACACTTATCTCATATATACTTCTCTGTAGCAAGGTGGGGGAACCTCTCATGGTCATCCAGGTCCCAATCTTCCATATTTAAAAGGGGAAACTATGCAAAGCATGGGCCTTCGAACATTATCTTCTTTGGCAATAGGGGCATGTGAATGGTGAATTTATCCGACCTGGATCCTTTTTGACCTTCGTCTTCTGTTTACGTGAAGGGTTATATTATTACAACTTAGTGATGAGCTCGACACCCTCTGTATCTATATCTTCAGTTCCCTCTTCAATCTCCAAATCTACAACCTTCTCAGGCTGCTTTTCCTTGTTTTATGCTTTGGTAGTAGAATGCTTTCTACGCAACTCATGCACTGGCACTGGCCTCTTCTGCTTATCTTTATTTGGCTTTTGGGTCTCTCTCATAGGTGTAGGCTTCAACCTATGTGACCTCAGTTCCATAGGTATATGAGTTGGAGCCTCCATGCTCAAAACCTCTAGAGTAGCTCCTTCAGAGGAAACAATTCCTCTAGCACTTGTAGTCTCAGTAGGGCCTGGTCCTAACATGGTGTTGCAAATGAATATCCAGGTTAACTCGGCCAAATTATCAAACGTGGATCTTGTGACATGTTATAACTCAAAACATTTTGTTAGAAGTTTTGGAAGAAGGGAAGGCTTCAAGGTAACCACAAACCAACTTTTAAGCATTGGCTCTAGCTAACCTATGGCTCAGAGAGGGTTGTCTCTATATAATTTAGCTATGTACCCGGAGTGATTTCCGGGGTTTTACTTAACATAATCGTGAATCAATCAGTTAATGAACTTTATTGAGGTTTGGGTGAAATTCGTAGTTTTATAGTTAAAACCAGTTCTAGGGATATTAATGTAAGGGATTTAATATATAGATACAAGAAAGGGTATTAATGAGAATTAATATATAAAAGTTAGAAGTTAATATGAAAATGATGGAAATGAATTGTGCTAAGCATAATGTATTTTTTGTGATTTGTTTGCTTTCTGCACATATGCATTATAACTTAGGCTAAAGAATTTTTGTGGGTTTTTTGGGAAAGAGGGGTTTTACATGGGAGTGATTACTTTCCTTAGGTAAATAGTGTTTTAAACTTAGGAAAAGAGGTTTTATTAGGGAAATGAGGGGGAACGAAGGGAGCTTACTTTTTTTGGGGGGAATTTAGTACTTAACATCCATAAGTCATTGAGCCGAGGGTTTGGTCCCTCCAAAAGTTAGAGAAATGCTCTGAGCCTCTTTGACTTAAATGATTTTGAGCACTTTGAACTTTATTATGGGAAATTAGTTAAGTAAAATGTGAAATGTGTGGAGGAAGTTAATTAATTGACTTTGAAATCCATTTGCATGCTTGATTGTTCATTCATATCTGGAACTTTTATGATGAGAATGATAAATATGCTTTTTGTGTAACCAATCATCATACTTCTGCAATCTTTCTCCTACTTACCCATCTACTTTTCCTACCATTTTTACTTCACTTTATTAGGGCGCATTTAGAATAGAAAACCCCTATTAAAACATTTTCTTTTCTTTTCACAAAGAAAAATATCTAATTCTATCACTATATCATCCAAGGGCTCAGATTAAACTGATGAGTTCGTTTTATTTTACTCTACCTAATCTAATAATATGCCAAGATTAAAAAGTTTGGTCAGATTTTATTCTCTAACTATCAACATGAAATTTAAAGCATTGTATAATCAAGATTAAATAGTTTAATTACCCTAGATCAGGGCATGAATCACAAGCTGCACACAATCATTATTTTGCATACAGTAAATACTAGTGGAATTTAGACTTGCATGCTTTCATGGTTTCTTTTTGTTTTTTGGGATTCATATTTTTCACTTTTTCTTTTGACCTTTTTTCTTTATTCTTGTTGTCCTTGAACTTTTATTTTACACTCTTTTAATTTTTAATTTTTATTTTTAATATGGAAAACATTTGTAGAAAGTAGAGGTATGTACGTATTACAAGGCTTAACCTTAGCCATTCAAAATTATGACTCCTATTGGTATAGGAACCTAACAGTGGCTCCACTTGGGGATGGAATTTCCTTGTGAAATGTCAACAACTTTGAGATCGGTAGCCTTGGAATTTGAGTTTAGTTACCTTCTGATTTGTCACCTTTCCACCTACTTTATTCATACTTATGATAATAAATCCTTAAAAGCTTAGGGCCTTCTCTCTGGGCTTCAACCCAGAAGTTTTTCCATCCAATCCAAACTAGAGTTTTTTAAAATTAAAATATACCCACATGGAGGAAAGAAATTGGTAACTAGGTTCTATGTAATGTTTGAGCATTTGACCATTCACTGGTTCTCCTCCTTCTTCAGTACCATGTAGTCCTTTAAGGAAAAAAACATTATTCCCTCTATAAGCATAAATGATATAGGGGCCCTTCCATAGGAAATTAAATTTCCCATGCTTACCCTTATCTTCCATTCTAGAGTCCCACTTGAGTACTTTATCATGTAAGTAGAAATCATCTGGCTTGGTCGTTCTATCAAAAACCTTTTTGAACCTTTCCTGCACAAGTTGAGATCTAATGTAGACCTCTTCTCTGGTTTGCTAGAGATGAATAGTCTGGTTTACTCTCCTCTAGATATCAAGTGGTTCAGATTGCAATTCTTGGAGCATCTTCATCATCGGTACTCCCAAAAAGGATGAAAAAATAGCTTCCATGCCATACATTAGTTGATAAGGGGATGTACCAATTGACTTCCTGGTGGTTAGTATATTAGCCCATAAGGCTTTGAGTAACTTCTTGTTCCATCTTTTCTTATTATCTTCCAATAATGTCTTAGTAATGTTCACCAGGCTCTTATTTCAAGATTCAGCTAGTCCATTTCCTTGAGGTTAGTAGGTTGTAGAATGGCGCAGGGTAATGTGATAGTTATTTCACAATTCTATCATTTGTTTGGATTTAAAAGTTGCTACATTATCAGTAATGAGCTTGGTTGGGCACCCAAATCTAGACAAAATGTTAGCTTCAAGGAAGTTAATAATAATAGTATCTGTGGCTTGCCTTGAAGATATGGCCTTTATCCATTTTGTGAAATAGTCTGTGGCTGTCAATATCCACTTATGTTGGGAAGAGGAGGCGGGTAAATTTCATGAATGAAGTCTAAACCCCATTGTTGAAAGGTACTTCAGCAGTGTTTGGTTTAAGGGGTAATGGTAGAAGTTTTCTTTTTCCTTCAAAAAATTTGATACTTGTGACAAGAGGTCATGAATTTCTTAAAATCAGAGAATAAAGTTGGCTAGTAGAAGCTTGCCCTTAAGATTTTATCTGCGATGGTTCTCCAATAGAGGTGTCCACCATAGTCAGTTACATTAAAGTCTTATAGAACTTTTTTCAGCCTCATCTTTTATCAAACAGTTAAGGAGAATTCCTTGATGATATTTCCAAAACAAAGCATTATCGAATATACAAAATTTCAAGGATTTCATTTTTAAGAGCCTTCCTTTGGTTCTATATAATCTAGGAGGAGATTGTAAGTTTTGTAAAATGTAGATGATATCAGCATACCATGTTGATTCAATAAAGGATTGACTGATCTGTGGAGTCGCAATCTCCTCTCCTTCATATAGTGCAACAATAGAGTTTATGTCCAAGTCTTGATAGTTCGACTCATCCATAAGTTTAGCTAAGCCTTGGCATTTGATTAACTTTTTGGATTTGATCTCATTATCATACTCTAATATAGTAGCAATCCATTTTCCTGTTTTCCCATCAGGGCCTTCCTAAATCAGGATGTCTTTAACTATAGAATTGGGAACATGGGCTACTATATGAGAGTACAAAATATATAACCTAAATATTTTATAGATTTGACTAAATCTAATGCTTGTTTCTCCATTATGTTGTATTTTAAGGGAGCATCTCTTATGAATTTGCTAAAGAAAGCAATGGGCTATTCATATCCTTGGTCATTTTTCTGCAGTAAAACTGTAGCTATTGTATGCTCAAAAGCGAAGGAAAACAAAATTAAATCCCTATCAAATTTGGGACTAACTAATATCGGGGTCTTTGTCAAGGCTAGTTTGATATCTTTAAATGATTTCTTAGCTTTGACAGTACAACTTAGGGTCAAATATTTTTGCAACATGTTATTTAGTGCTCTAATTAACTCTGCTAGGTTAGAAATAAATCTTCTAAGGAAGTTAATCTTTCCTAAAAAGGCTTGTAGTTCTTTGATATTCCTAGGGTGTTGTATCAACAAGATGGCTTCCATTCTTGCAGGATCTATTGTTATGCCATATTTGGAAATGATATGACCTAACAATTTTCCTTCTTCCAATCCAAATAAATATTTCTTCGGGTTCAAGGAGATGCCATAGTTTTTGCATTTTATGAAGACCTGCCTTAGATGATCTAGATGTTGATTGTCTGATTTTGAGAAAATAGTAATATCTTCAAGATATATTACAAAGAAATCATGGATTGATTTGGAAAATGCTATTTCCATAGCCCTCTAGAAGGTGGCTCCTGCATTCATTAGCTCGAAAGGCATTTTGACATACATAAAGGTGCCCCAAGGAGTGGTGAAAGCAGTCTTGGGTTGGTAGCCACGGTGAACCACAATTTGATTCTAACTAGAAAACCCATCCGGTAATGAGATGCTCATTGACCCAACTACCCTTTGTAAGATGTGGTCCATTTTGGGAAGAGGGCAGTTGTCTTTAAGTGATGCTTTATTTAGGTTCTTGAGATCTACACAGAGTCTGATCTCACAAGTTTTCTTCCTGGTTGGGACCAAGTTTGAGACCCATCCAGAAAACGTTATTGGTGAAATTATCTTGGCATCATACATTCTATTAATTTCTTTTTATATTGAAGGTAAAAAGATAGGATTAGTTCTCCTACGATTTCGTTTGAAAGGTTTTTAATTCTCTTTGAGAGGAATTGTGTGTTGGATGATGCTTGTGTCATAGGATTTAAGGTCCCCATAGCTCCAAACAAAGACATCCTGAAATTCTTTCAATAACTCAATGTATTTCACCTTTTCTGTTGAAGGGGGTGACTTTGATAGTTTGATTAGCTTGGGATTGTCTTTAGTGCCTATGTTACACTCTTCAATATTAGATTTTAATGGTTCTATTTTAGGCTTCCTAGGAACATCATTTGAATCGAATAAGTCTTCGAGAGGGGTTAAACCTTTTGGTAGGAAATTATCCTTGAGATTAATTACTTCGTTTTCATCATTAATTGTTTCATCAATCTCAATCTATTTTAGGTTGTCTATATCTGACCTTGTGAATTTAGTGGGATTAAAACTATCTACTTCCTTACCTTCTAGCTCATTTATTATTACTTCATCCGTAGGGTTAAGATCTATGGGTGTATTAGTGTCTATGCTACTATGTGCAAATTCTTCTTCTAAACTTAAGAAGTTCTTTATCTATCATTTGAGAATACTTGCCAGTTCTGCACATTATCTGGGATTGAAGGTCTATGCTTGACCTCAGCAATGTACTGATGGTTAGGTTGGAAGGGTAACCTGCAGGTAGTAGCAAACATTGCTAAACAACGGGCTTGCATATTGTGCTTCCTAGGAACTACTACAAGTTGTGTTTATACGAAAGTATTGAGTATTTCTACAATGGCTCCTCTATAATAACCTAATCTAGTGTCTTTGGTCATATATACACCCTTAATCTGGTTTAAAGCTAGCTTTGAGTCTCATATGACTAGAACTCTTTGAGCACCTAAGTTCCTAACTACCTTGAGACCCAGAATAAAATCCTCATATTCTGCCATATTATTAGTACATCTGAAATTTAACCTATAGGCATGGCCCTTTGAGCGATTTTTTTCTAAATTATAAATCCATACTCCTGCTCCTACTTCTAACTTATTTACAGAGATATCAAATTCTAGATGCCATAAGATTTCATGTAAATACTTCTCATCATCAGTATCCCATTTATTTTTATTTCTAAAGACCCGATTACTTCCTTTATTGAACAATTTTGAAGTTTCTTTAGTTTCATTAGCAGTGGAAACTGCAATTCCTTTTGGTTCTGCAAGAACACTATTAGGAGTTTCATTTGGTGTTTGATCAGTGTTGAACATAATAAAAGAGTCTACATTTGAATGCATGGAGTAGATGGGATAGTTTTGAGATCGATCGTGGCTGCCTGCCATGTATTTCATGAAAGTTTCTCTGTATAGTTTCTTGGGTTGTCCCAACACAAAAAATGTGGCATATGACATATCTTGTTGGAGGGATCCTTGAAGCTTGGCTCCCCAAGATCTAGATAATAGCATGCCATATTTTAGTGGGATATCAGCCACTACAATGTCCATGAGTATGCTCTCAGTAAGATATTGGACTAAATTAATACATAGATCATTAATTAACCCTAGACATTCTACTTGAATTGAATCAAAGGAGAACAAGTCTTTGTAAGGTCTAGTAATGTCTAGTTTCAATTTTTCCATTACTGATTTTGGCATTAGGTTGTGAGAAGCCCTAGAATCTAACATGGCATTGTGTAGTATTTTGTCATGAATATTAAGGCTAATGTAAAAAGGCAGAATTCCTCCTTGTGGTTTTCCATTAACATCTAGTCCAAATATTAGTTCTATTTTATCATCAAACAAGTTAAATGAGTCTTCATTTTCAGTAATGTTCAAGGTCTGATTTACCTGCGATTTGTAAGTTTTGTTTCTAACTAGTTCAGTCAAAGGGACTGAAATTTTTAGCTTGGATATCTCTGCTCCCAAATTGAATGATGAGGAAGGGTTGTAAACCTTTGGAATAGGGTTTTAAGTTTAATTATCTTCCTTTTGTTTACTTGGGATTTCCTTATGGGGACTTTCAGATTTGGCATTATAGGTGTTTTTCTTTGGGTCTCTAAGTTGAACTGATGTGGATGGTTGCTAAACCAAGGGTTGGTTGGTAGTTATTTATTCAATGATGGGACTAGGGGGGATTTTGGTTTGGTCTAGGGAGGATTTGAAGTACTTTAGAAACAAGGAATTTATTTGTTATTTTGGGTTGATTTGCCATTTCTTTCTTAGTTTGGTGAGGAGGTCCATCATTATTTTTACTTCTCAATATTATATTGTTTGTGCACTCCAATTATGGTAGAGTCATATCCTTGAATATAGTCAAATGAATCTCAATACTAGGTTTGAAACCATTGTAACATATGCAATTCTTCCTCATCCACGGAGGAGAGTACAGGGTTTTTATCATATGATCCCATTAGATTGATTTAGGTATCTTGTTCTGGATCATCATGATTAAATGATTCTGCATAGTTCTCTTGAAAAGGGGGTCTAATGTTTTGATAAGGTCCATTCTTTCCTGTGTTTTGGTTTTGATTTTAGTTTTTTCTGAAATCAACATTCCTAACTAGGGGTACTTGTTGATTATCCCATGTTTCTCTATCAAGGTTGTCAAGTCTATCCATGATTCTTTCTACAGTTTTGGCCAAAATATCTACTTTACCATCAAACATTGAAGCTTGATCAGCAAATCCTACTCTCCTTTCTATCTTTTCTCGAGCTTTTTTGGCTAAAAGATTACCCCCTACTTTTGCTGCACTAGTTTGGCTTTGCTCTATGGTTTTAGGCTCTCTTTCCCTAAGTTGGTAGGCCATATCTAGATCAAAACCATCAGGGAACTTCATCATTGCTAGATCAGGAGGAGGCTTAAGGTTGGAAAGGATGGCATTTTAAGTGCTATTAAACTTGGTGCAGTAGTGTTGAACTGATTCTTTCAGACCTCTCCTAATGTTCTCATACTCATAAAGTATCTGCCATGGGTTTTCCCTCCTCTTCCATCTCTCAATGAACATCCTATGAATGTTTGTCATATCTTCAACACTACCAGCAACTAAGTTTCTAAAACGGGTTCTAACATCCTGAGGTAATGTTTGGACAAAAAGCCTCATTCTTACATCTACATCATCTATCTCATGTAACTCAAACTAATCGTTCATTGTGTTAACATGTTGTTGAGTAATGTATAGGCCTGTAGCATCAAATAATTGAATTTTGTTTTGATAGTCCTTATGTAGGTCATGTAACTGACTAGGCAACACCAAAGGGCATATCTATTGGCCATGGCCAAAACCTTAGCTTGGCTTGGAGATGAGGGAATATTACTTTGGGTTACGGTGGAGATGGATAAGCTAGCAATGCTTACAGTTGAAAATGAAAGATTTCCAATTGAAACTGGAGTATTAATAGTGGAATTTGGAATATTAACAGCTGAAGTTGGAATATCTACAAATGAAACTGAAAGATTAACATTGGATGAAGGGGTTTCTATGACGGAAATTTGGATAAAAGGGACAGTTGTGTGTATAGGGGAGATGGAAGTATCTATAAGTGAACTCGAAGGGCTAATGGGTGAAGTGGGAGTGTCTATATGTGGAAATAGGATTCCAGGTTGTATAGGGAGCTGTGGAATGAATGGGCTAGTGGAGTGAGCTATAGTAAAAATAATGGATGGTGTGGTAGTGATGGAAGGGGTATTAATAATGTTGGAAGATTGAACAGAAATTTCAATAGTTAGAGCAGTATTAATGGATGATAGTGGAGTATTCAGAATATATTCGTCAATTGATCTATTAGCTCTTTGAACTTCAAGGTCTGTAATAAAATCCATATCTAGAACAATTTCATTAAGTACACTTTCACATTTTGTTCTAAACAATGAGAGATCAAATTGCACATCAAAAGGTAAATCTTCTAAAAACAACCACTCCCTAGGACAAGAATTAGCTTTAACTAAAGGTGTTTCTCATAACAAATTATTTCAGAAACAATTACATAGGAGCAGTTTCTTGGACGTATTTTGAACCATCTAGTGTGGTTCATCATCAGGACAAGATCATGAATTGGATCTAGGCATTGAAATAAATAGATGAAGAGAGCAACTAACTCGCTGTTAGAAAAAACAACTAGTTTGACTAAGTTATTTATTTTCTATTTTTATTATTTTATTTTTATTTTTGGTTTTTGTTTGTTTAATTTTAACTAAAAAGGATTTTAATTATTATTAATATTGTTATTAATTAATTAATTTTATTTTTATTTTTTTTTTTTTAAATGCTATAGTAAAAATAAATAAATAAAATGTATAAAAAATGAAATAATAATTATAAAAATAAAATAATGAATTTAGGCCCTTATTAATATTGAATATTATAAGGATATTAATTTAAATTAATATCTATATATTGAATATAGATATTAGATATTATAGATATTAAAAAAATAAAAATAAAGAATATATATATATATATATATTATATATATATATTATAATATATATATATAATATATATATTATATATATATATATATATATATATATATATATATATATAATATATATATATATATAAGAGATCAGGGCAGGGATCCAACACCTGTTGATGCTCCAACCATTGTCTTTGTTAAGATTAATGGGCCTCTTTTCAATTTCTAAGGCCTCTCTGAATTTACAATGATGAAAATGGTCAACCATAGGTATGACTTTAGCCTCTTCTATACATATGTGATGATTGGTCTTTTTTGCATGTTCTACCAAGGCTGAGGAGAAAGACCTCCTATGTTTGATGTCCGTAGCAGGTTCACAAATCCTCTGATTTATTGCTCGACCAGTCTCTCCATTGTAAGGTGTCCCATAGGAACAAGGAATAATATAAACTCCCTTCTCATCCTTAGGGTTAACCGGGTCCTTGACAGAACGAAGAGAACTTCGAATAGTGCAAAGGGGTCTGAAGGAAGAAGGAATATTATATTTCTTCAGGATCTTTGCGATTTTGTCCGTGGTCCCCTGAATAAAAGAAAGATGAACCCCACAAACTCGATCCTTGGGATCGAGCCTCTTTTTAGGTCCTCTTTCCGCATTATGGAAAGCTCTCAGACCCTGCGATTTGCTATAACTATTCTCATTAAAGACCCTAAAGAGGTGGGTCTTTTCGTCATCAATATGATTATCATCAAAAACTCATAAAGCCCTAGTGGCTATGGTGTTGAGAACACCTAATTTCTGAGCTAGGAAATGATGGGAATTTGCATGACGATATTGCTTAGTGTGAGTTTCTTTCGAAAAACTTGGTAAGAGAAAGAACTGTCCTCCTAGTTAGTTTCTCTCTTCATCTATTTATTTGAATGCATGGATCTGACTCATCATCTTGTCCTAAAGATGAACCACACTGGATGGTTCAAAACGCGTTGACGAAATTGCTCCTAGGTGATTGTTTCCGAATGAATTTGTTATAATTAATATGGATCAGATAAGTCTAAACTCAGAAAATAATGGTCTTTTATTAGCTAAACTCTCTTCTTTTTTGGAATTTCTTATAATTGTATCTTGATAATTCACAATAACAATAGGGTTTAGATATGGGTTGGCCCTGTTATAATGAGTTTTCCTGGTAGCTAGAATTATAACTTTTTAAAATGCTTTTAGTATAAATTTTAAAACTTCCGTAGAAACTAACTTCAAGGGAATCAAGATGATGATTAATATTTCCTTAAAGTTTTAGGAGACTGAGGTTTGCATCCCCAGTATGGTCGCCACTATGTTATCACTCAAAACTTTTCCTTAGAAGTTTTGGAAGAAGGGAAGGCTTCGAGGTAACCACAAACCAACTTTTTAGCATAGGCTCTAGCCAACCTGTGGCTCAAATAGGGCTCTCTCTATATAATTTAGCTATGTTTGCTTAGATATTAGGCTAGTTCTAGAGTTCAAGCGGGGTTTTTGATTTGTATGAATATTTGGTGGTGGAATCCTTAAAACAGGTTGATAGGTTGATGCCTTTAGGCCCTTGGGAAATGGAGTCAAAGAAGGGGCAGCAAAGGTGGAGTTAAGTCACCAAAAGGAATATTCAAGGGGCAAGATAGTAGAGTGAAGTAGAAATCCTTGGAATAAATGGTGAAATGAGTCTTAATGGCGGTGAGAGGGCAATTAAGAATCATCAAATTGAGGCTAAGATGTGGGAAAAACAAGAAATCATGAGTAAAGGGAAATTAAGAATCCTTTACTATAGACCAAAGGAGAAACTACGGAAGCTAAGGAGCAGTTAAGAATTCCTTAAATAAGATTGTTTAAGAGAAAGCATTAAGAATGTGTAACAATAAGACAAAGTGTAGTTAGGAAAATTTTGAAATAATATTCAAGTTAAACATTCAGACTTCTAAAACATTTAATATTATGAAAAAACTTTAAGGGAGACAAAACAACACAAGAAAATTACTCATTTGTACTTCATTTTACACATGAATCCCTTGAAATATCTAATCTTTATTCATCAATCCAGGATGCTGGCCTAGTCAGTGATACAAAAGCTTTTAGAGTCTTTGAACAAAATTATATTGAAAGTATAAGAATCCACCCTACATACTTTGATTTGTGAAGTATTTATACAAAATGTTTTTACAAAATATCCCAAACTAACTTGGGAATTAATCTAGGAAATTCAAAATATCTTCTCGCAGGAAGATAGCGATAGCTATTGAACTATTTTCTTGCTATCCCTTTCATTGTGGTTGAGATGGAAGTTTTATGGTTGCTATGATCTGTGATGGCCAAAGGCTGTTGCCTTCTATATTGATACTCTTTGACATGGATACTCTTTGACCCTGTAACTTTGGAATCTAATGCTCTATTACCTTGATGACCATATGTTTTACTTTTTACTTTGTTCTGTTATAGTAAGTCTATCAAATTTTCCCATTCTTGATCTGTTGGTAACCGGATACTCAACATTCTTCGATAAGTTTCATTTGCCTCAGTGTATTTGGCAAATGAAGGCTTATTTACAAATAGATGTTTTACCTCATGTTGGTGGTAAAATCGATTTTCAAAAGCACTGTACAGTACCTTTGTTGTTGGCATGCCTGAAACTTGTGAAGTAGCCACTTGCTGTCTTGCTACATCCCTAAGTTTGTCATGATAATCTACTTGTTCCATAAGTTTATCATGAATGACTGAGGGATTAGGTAATCCCTTTTATGTTATTTTATCAAACTGAGCCATGAACCTACCAAGGACTACTTGCATTTCCCTGCTTTTTTCCTCTAACTTTTGCATAAGGTCCCTCTTAGTGAGGGCTTTCTTTACCTCCAGAATAGTAGCAGTCTTTCCTTCAATTTCTAGTTCCTATAATGGGTACTGGTTCTTTGAATTTAAGAACTGGATGAGCTTGGTAGCCACTCTAGGCCTATTTCCTAATTCTATCTTCACTTTCTCAATAGCCTATGTTATTAATTTTATGAGATCAATCTGCTCGAATATGACTTGTATGAATGGCCAAGTATAATTGTCAGAGTCAATGATATTAGCCCATAGTTCTTCCTTGGCATCTCCAAGAGGTTCCTTTAGTGTCAAGTCTCTTTCCATTGACTTGAGCTTTTCCTTTATCATGGTAGCCCTCTTTTCCTCCTCTTTCTGCATAATCTTGGCAAGCTTACAGTCTATTTCTAAGCTTGCCACCTATTCCTTTAGCTTGTTTATCTCATTTGTCTAAATAGAGATTTCTTCCATGGCATGAACAAGCTTGGCTGCTTCATTTGTTGTTGTAATTTTTGCTGTTGTGGAAGCTTCTAATATAGATGCTACAGTGGTGATGGGCAAGGCAATGCCTAAAGGAGTTTTTGGAGCAAATGTAGCTGCCAATGTAGATGGTACTACAATAGTCACAGTAGGGGTTGCAATGGCTCATGTGGTGCCTAATTCACCTTGCTTCAATTGGATTAAGGCATCCAATCCCTTCTCTATGATCCTCAACTAATCATTCAGCTTGAGGACTAAATTCGTTAAGTCCTCATGCTGAGACTAGGATTGTAACACCTCTTGTGTTTGTGGATGATGCAAGCAGGGTATCTTTAGTTGCTTCTTCAGTGAAGCAATGTCCTTGTTGTTGTTCTATTTTATTAACTCCTCTGTTGCTTTGATATCTTTGGGATCATGTCCCATCTCTATGGTCAAGTCTTCCAAAGATTTGATTCTATTGTCCTTGGCTTGTGATGAAGCCTATTCAAGCTGATATTGAGCTGAGATGTTGTTTAGGGAATTTTGCAGTTGATGAATGGCTATGGACTTCCTGGTCAGGGTGGAGTAGAACATTTCTCTAGCCGGCTTGTGAAATTATATTTGGTCCGTAGGGTGAATATCCCTATCCAACACCTCAATATCAACTTTCTTGTAGTCAGTGGGTGTCCTTTATTGTTGCACAGTTGGTTGAATGAAGGACACCTACATCATCCCCTCTTTGATGTCAAAGGTTGAAATTAATCTATTCTTACCTGGAGTATAAAGCTTGAAAGGATGAGCACATGTTTCAGATTTCAACCTTTCATTCCTCATTTTTATCTCTTTGAATTTGTCTTTGATACTTTTATCCCGGTCTGTTGGCATGCTAAAAGATGAGGCCTCTACACTGATATGTCTCTATATCATCTGGGTTCCTGAGGATGATGGGGGTTATGTTTCCTTTGAAGGAGCAGTACCTTTACTCCTTTCTGGCTTAGAATCAGTTATTTCAACTGAGCCATCCATGTCTTCCTGTTCTGACATAGGATTGAGTCTACGCCTTTTTCTTTGGCCTCTTTCATATTGAACATTGAAGGCATGTGTCCTTGAACTTCATCCTTCCCCCCTACCCTTTTTGTGATTTTTCTCCTCATTCAAATGAGTCTGCATGATAGGGGGAGTGCTCATTGTCCCTTCCTGAGGTGGTACCTGCAGAATTGAATTTTCATCAAGTTGATTTTTTAGATCTAACAATGTATTTTCCACAACAACTTCAGTATTATCCATGTCCTCTAAAGTGTTTTACACCTTTAGCAATTAGCTGGCATACTTTTCTATCTCAGGGATGCAGTGATGGATATAGGGATCCATCTTGTTTTTCTGCCTTCTTTTGCAAACGAAATCCAAGGGATCGTATCTCCATATGAAGCTCTGTTTTAATTTTAATCTCTGAAGGATCAGGTCTACCTCCTTTCTAGCTTCTCCGTTATTACAAATAAAAGGACCCAATTGGTTTTGATCTTGAGCTCGGCTTTATTTTTGGGTTTAACAAAGTTTACCTCATCTGAATTTATTATCTGCTTGTAGTACTCCAGGGCAAATAACCTCATTAGGAGGTATTTAGATAGTTCGTATGGGGAAAGATGGAACCCATAAATTCTGATTTCAGTGTAGTTTTGGTTCAAGTATCAATCTCCCACTGGATGATTGATTTTTAGATGAAGGAATCTCCTAATCACAACACTGATTCTTGGTGGAACGGTTCCACTAAGCATGGTCATCACAGGGTGGACAAAGGAATCTATGAATTCATTGTATGAATTGGGGGAGGAATATTGATGAATCAATGGGCTCTAGAAGATGACTGATCTTAGTTGGCCCTTGGTGTCCAAATTTTGCAAGGTAAGTGGGAATCTGTCTCACTGGTAATATAGGAAAAGGTGATACAAGACGGAGGAGTATTTGAAGACTCTCTCATTACTCATTCTGAGGAACTATTCATGCATCCTATCGGCTATGAACTGAGCATAGCCATATATGACAGTAGGAGGCTACCCTAGATTGTATATGGACATGAAGTCTAAAATAGTCTCATCAATGTATTCAATAGTGGTATAACCTAGGAGACTAGATATCATATCCACAATATTTCTCCCCCATGACGAGAAAATGGTAGCTACATATGGAGGAGTATCCATTGGGATGTTTTTTTCTTCTATGATGGATGTTTGGATTATTTGGGTCAATCTTGCAGGGCCGAGTTTGGTATATAAGTCCAACAGGTCTCCAATTGAGAGGGGAGTCAAGTTTTGGCCATGCTGGAGTTGTAGCATCTAATTTATAGATTTAGCAGTGATAGTAAAAAGTATAGCCTAGTTAGGGGATGTGACTACTCTTTGACTAGCAACATAGTTGGCATGGCAATTATGTACATTTTTTGGCAAAATGTGGACTTTGGGGAACTGATACTTAGGTAAATTGGACTCCCGTAGACCAATTTCATCAGTGTGGTTCAAGTATCTATCCCTACTTTGATAGTATACTTTGAGCAAGGATTCTTGGACAGATGTGTCCTTTATCAGGAAATCCCTATCAGCCAGGGGGAGGTGGTCCAGGTATAAGTGAGGTGTAGAGATGGGTCTCACATCCATGGCAATTGGGGTAGCCATTCTCAGTTCTTGTGCATTTGAGTATGGGGGAGGTGATTTACAGTATTTTAGGGCAATGGTTGTTCAGCACAGAGTAGGCTTGATTTCTTGAGTTTCTTAAATTAATTTTGAACTTAAATAAGAATACCCAACCACTTGGTTTCTTTGAAATTGATAGGCTATTTGAGGAATTGTGGATTAAATACCTGGAACTTGGGTGAAATGGTTTTAAGCAGGGTGACTGGCGACCGCAAATGGATGAAGGGGTTCTATATAGGGTGCAAGGTTGTTTAGGTGTCCTATGGCATCATTGGAGTGCAATTGGACATGTGTTGATGACTTTGACATTCGCAGGTGGCATGCATGCGTACAGAGGTTTACAGTTGAAATTCCAGTGAAAAAAATGAGTTGTGGCTTTTTGTCTTTTTTATATGGAAAAATGCTTTTGGGTAGGTACAAGTGAATAGTGATTGCTTTGTTGCATAGCGGGGAGGTTGTAAGCGGTTAATTTTGCACCACTTATGGGCGTCGGGTGGTTTTTAGGAGGGGCCGCCTGATTCCACTCAGTGACTAACACGTTACTGGGGCAGTCTTGTGGAAAACAAAATTTTTGGGCTTGTATCGTTTGGCAGAGGATCCCGCTAGAAATGGTTTTGGGGGTACTGGATCTGGACCTTTAGATCGGACGATGGTCAGGGCGCGATTGCGCGCGAAGGTTAATGGGGGGGCACGATGGGCTAATTGTTGTAGTATGGTGATTAAGCATGGATTAATGATGAACTTAGGTAGCGAGGGTGATTTGCGGGGTTTTACTTAATGTAATCATGAATTGATCAGTTAATGAACTTTGTCAGGGTTTGGGTGAAATTCGCAGTTGTTGGGTTGTGTCAACTTTTATCTGTTGCTGCTGATTTTGATTTTGAAATAGAACAAATGGGTGTGAAGATATCATTTCTTCACCGGGATTTGGAAGAAGAGATCTACATGAAGCAACTTGAAAGCTTTGCAATGAAGGGTAATAAGGAACTAGTATGCAAGTTAAATAACTCTTTATATGGGTTAAAACAGTCACCAAGGATGTGGTATCAAAAATTTGATACATTTATATGGGGACTTGGCTTCACCAGAAGCAAAGTAGATCACTGTGTGTATTTTAAATTAATTGATTATTGTGTTATTTATCTGGTCTTGTATGTGGATGATATGTTGCTTGTTGCAAATGACAATGAAACTATCTAGGATTTAAAGACCCAATTATCCTCCAAATTTGACATGAAAGATCTTGCTACTGCAGACTATAGTTTGGGCATGGAAATTAAAAGAGATTTGTCAAATAGGAAGCTCTGGTTAAACCAAAGGAAGTATGTCGAGACAATATTGCAAAGGTTTAATATGTAGGATAGTAAATAGGTGAAGGTTCCTGTTCCTCTAGGTGTAAAGTTATCTGCTGAACGGTGTCCCAAGACATAAGAAGAAGAAGAGGATATGTCTCGTGTTACATATGGAAGTGCAATCGGTAGCCCAATGTATGCAATGGTCTGTATGAGACCAGACGTTGGACATGTAGTGGGAGTATTGAGCAGGTTTATGTCAAAACTAGGGAAGGAGCATTGGACAGCAGTGAAGTGGGATTTCAGGTATTTCCATGGCATTAGTGATGATGGTTTGTACTACCAAGGAAGACGAGGATTGGATAGAGTTTTGAATATCCATGGCTTTGATGATGCAAACTGGGTTGGAGATCTAGATCAGAGAAGATCTACAAGTGGGTATGTGTTTAACCTATTTGGAGCTGTAGATCATTGGATGAGTAAGAAACAATCTATAGTGGAACTATCAAATACAGAGGCAGAATACATGTTAGCAACTCATGCAAGCAAGGAAGCAGTTTGGTTGCAGAGATTTTGTTCAAGTATGGGGTTAGTATAGGGAGCTATAAGTATATACTATGACAACCGAAGTGTAATTTTCTTGGCAAAGAATCCTTCTTATCATTCAAAGACAAAGCACATTGATGTTCAGTATCACTTTGTGAGGGATATGATAGAAGACAAAAAGATGTTGCTAGTAAAGGTGGAAAATTTGAAGAATACTGCAGATGCATTGAAAAAATCTATGATCTCTGAGAAGTTCTCCTAGTGTAGAGAAACGATGGGCATTTCAAGGTTGGAAAAATTACTAAGCTCTCTTGTGGCCCCTTGTGAAAAGAAAGCAACAAGTGGGAGAATGTTGGTTTGTGTTATATCCTTTCCATGACTACT
>APFE030943436.1:106523-127259 GCA_000404065.3 Pinus taeda | reverse complement strand
ACTGAGAGAGAAAGATGTTATTCTCAGTCTGCCAAACTTCAATCCCCAGACAGTAGTGAAGAAGGCCCAAGTCCGTCATATCAAAAGTTCTGCATAAGTCTTGTTTGATCTCATGGATCAAATGTGCAGAGCTGCCAGTAATGATAAGGTCATCTACATAGACAACCACAAACAAGATATCATCATCAGTGTTTTTGATATACAGATTTGCATCAGATGGGCTTCGCTGAAAACCATGATCTGTCAGGTATTGATCAATTTTCATGTACCAAGCCCGAGGAGCTTGTTTTAGCCCATAGAGAGCTTTAGCTAATCTAATCTACACACTTTCTGTTCTTGACCGGCAATCTTAAATCCTGGAGGTTGTGTCATGTAGACTTCTTCCTGTAAGTCACCATTTAGGAAAGCACTTTTTACATCCATCTGATGAACTTTCCATTTGAACTGAGTTGCTAGGGCAAGAACAAGGCGTATGGTACTCATCTTCGCTGTAGGAGCAAAAGTCTCCTCATAGTCAATGCCTTCCTTCTGTGAGAATCCTCGAGCCACAAGACGAGCTTTATACTTGTCTAGAGTTCCATCGGCTTTGTATTTCACATTATATACCCATTTGCAACTAATGGGCTTTTTCCCTTCAGGAAGATCAGAAAGGGTCCATGTGTGGTTTTTCTGAAGACTCTGGAATTCAACGTCCATAGCCTGTTCCCACTCAGATGTACCCTTAGCCTCTGAGTAAGTTTGAGGCTCAAAGATACTATGTAGATTAGCCATAAGAGCAAAGTTTACTGTAGACTGTTATTTGCTCTTATGTCTAGAAGTGCGTCCTTCAAGGAGTTCATCATCTCGGAGATCACCAATAGTTTTAACCCACCATTTTGGCCGAAGAGTAGAGGAACCAATATCAGGAGGAGAAGAAGAAGGTTCAAGAGCAATAGGAGCAGCAAGAGAAGGGTTATTTTCCGAAGGAAGCTCAGGCAGTGTATTATCAAACATTGATACTGCATCATCCCTCCCATTAGGTGGACCTACCGGAAGAAGAACACTGTGAGGCTGATCTGTAGAACACTGCTCAGAAGAAGACTGAAAGAATCCTCTGTCTTCATCAAATACCACATCCCGACTGAAGCTAAGACGCCCAGTGGCAATATCTATTAGTCTATAGGCCTTGTGATGATCACTGTACCCTGTCATCATGAGTTTCTGGCTTTTGGAATCCAACTAAGATCGCTTAGCAGCTGGAATCCAAACATATGCAATTGAGCCGAATACTTTGAGGTGACTGATCTTAGGCTTATGGCCAGACCACACCTCTTCGGGAGCCTTCCCTTTAACAGCCTGAGTGGGTGATCTGTTAAGAAGATAGACAACAATAAAGATTGCTTCAGCCCAGAATTTGTTTGGAACACTCTTGTGCTGTAACATGGAGCGATCCATTTCAACAACCGTGCGGTTGCGGCGTTCAACAACACTGTTCTGTTGAGGAGTGTAGGGTGTAGTGACCTGGCATTTTATGCCATGAGTATCACAGAAGTTGGAAAAAGCAGAAGAACAAAATTCCCCCCCATTATCTGTCCTAAGAGTCATGATATTACAGCTAGACTCTTTTTCAACTAAGGTTTTAAACTTCTGAAATATACTAAATGCATCAGATTTATATTTTAGAAAATATACCCACATCTTTCTACTGAAATCATCTACAATAAGCAAAAAATATTTGCAAGCAGAGATAGAAGATGTATTCATAGGACCACAAATATCAACATGAATTAACTGGAGTACCTTAGATGCGCGCCAGGATTCTCCATTCGTGAATGAAGGCCGATGTTGTTTTCCAGCTTGACAAGCGCCGCATACGCCCAACTGCTGAGTCTGAATATCAGGTAACCCTAACACAAGTCCTTCCCGAGAGAGCTGAGAGAGATACTACATGTTTAGGTGACCATATCGTTGATGCCGTAGAGTGTTGATGGGGGAAACACGAGCTGCTAGAGCCACTTCTGGAGAATCACCAGTGTCAAGAAGCCTGTATAAACCATGATCTTCTAGGCCAACAGCAACTGTAAGACTAGTCTCCCTGTCGATAATAGAGCATTTGTGCGCTCTGAATACTACATCAAGCTAAGGAGAGTTCCTCATAATCTGACTAACAGACAGCAGATTAATTTCCATACCAGGAACATAGTATACATTCAGGAAGATGAGTGTGCAGCCACCAGACTGGATTTGAACTATACCTCTGCCAACCACTGTGTATTGTTCACCTCCGCCAAATACCACGGAATCACTAAAAGATGAGAAGTCAATAAACCAGTCACGCCTGTGAGAGAAATGACGTGATGCACCAGAGTCAATGTACCAGGCAGAAGATGGAACATGATCTGAAGACCTTTTAGTCATAAAGGCATAGAAGGCAAAATCTGTCTGCTCGGAATGTTCTACAACATTTGCTATCTGATGGAGCCCTCCCTGTTTCTTCTGTTCAGAAGCAATCCTTTGTCAGTAATCTTTCTTTATGTGGCCAAACTTGTGACAGTAATTACACTGCACATTTTTCTTTCTAGCAGGATCAAAAGGCTGAGAAGAACCTTTCTGCTGAAAGTACTGAGAGGACTGATATTTGGCTGCAAAAGCATTTTCGGAGGGGGTTGATGTTGCACTACTACCAAACTGTTGTTTCCAACGATCTTGCTGCATGAGTTTGGTACATAATTCTGGAAACTTCAGATCAACATTAGTTGCAGCAATGTTGAGTGTTTCTATGAAGTGCTCATGAGATTTTGGTAGACTTTTCAGAGTGATGACTACCATATCTTCTTCCTCCATGGTGCGACCAATGGCTTCGAGCTGATCTCGAATGTCTTTAATCTTGCTGATATATTCCTGTAAAGAAATATGTTCGTCCATCATGATGGAGAACCACTGATTTTTGAGAAAGAAAGCTCTGCTCTTGTCAAATGTCTCGTTCAGTTCTTTCAACTGTTGCCAGATCTCGGCAGATGTCTTACCAGAAGGAATCTGTGGTAACTGATCATCAGCCACAGAGAGCTTGAGAAGCATAACAACCTCTCGATTTCTATCATCAAACTTATCTTGATCGGTACCAGCTGTACTGGGACGAGTTTCTTTGCCCAAAATGAGTTGATCAAGACGCCTGTATTCAAAGATGGTCAACATTCTTTGTTTCCAGATGTTATAATTGCTGCCATTAAAGCGTTGATTGCCTTCTAACATCAGATTGGTGAGGGAGGCCATCTGTACGTTTCTGGAAGACTTATCAGGACAATTCTGCCTCTTAAATCAAATCTTGGCCACCAACTTGAAGAGATAAATGTTGTCAATAGGATCAACCAATAAAAAGAAATAATGCCAAATACTCCAATATGAACAGAGGTGACTCAGCACCTGACAATGACTGATTTCGATCTCTCTTTTGGTGACAAACTCAGCCTTTTAACAGTGGAAAGATTTAGCTCCACAAAATTCAGCTAACAGTACAGCGAGAAAAAAAAATATGTGAAAACTCCTTGCAGTCAGTGGCAGTCAATACGAATAGGAAGAGACCTGAAAATGTATATATGAGCCAGTCTTTGTACTGCAAATGAAAATACAACACTGCGTCTTCAAGGTTCACGCTTTGAAACCCTTGGGAGTTACGAATAATACTGATCGATTGAAGGCTCGGGAGAAAAATTTTGGCTGAAAAATATCCGCAGCAGAAGAAACTATAATAATGAATTTAATTTCTCGGAATAAAGGTTCTGTGCTCGATTGTCAGGCCGAAAAAAATGAGCATGCCCGTGCTTGCTCCGGAAGCTAGCTCGAATGAAATACAGCGTAAATTTATTGATGTTATGGCTCAACAGTCGTCTGGTCTTCAACGTCTGCTCACGCTCCTGGGTACTGGCTCGACGCAAACTCGGGTTTTGACTATCCGCAAGAATCTCTGCTAACCCACGGAGGCTTGAACCTGGAACCTCTGGGGACCTGAGTCCGCACTTTCAAGGCGATAGTCGATCGCGCTGCCACTCGTAAAATGGTAGACTTCTTTCGATCACCTCATTTCGCTTCTGCTCGGACTGCACAGTTCGCTGTATGCACAGAATGATCTTCGAAGTCCTGAGTTCGGCCTTGGCCCACCGATTTGCGTCAATTGCCGACGGATGAGGGTTAGCTGAAGGGGCAAAATTCTTCCGTCAAAAATGTCGTTTCCCACCGGGCTTTTACGTGTGAATTGCTGTCATGCACAGCGTCACCGGATCGCGTCACCGGAAATTGTGGCTTGTGAGCCCAGCCTGATCAGAAATTCCTACACGAACCACATACATCCTCCAGTACAACGTGAAAATGGCAATGCTTAATGTCCACTCAGTAGAATTTCAAACCGAGGGTAAGAGTCCGGCGGATGAGATACCGGGCGTGCCAGCAATCGTAATCGTAACAGAGCTCCAACTGTGTCACACGCAATCTTCTGGGATCGATGCCAACAGCTAGGATCCGCTCCACTCCAAAAAAAACTGGAATTCACACCAATTTTTTCGAAGAATTATTTCGAAGAATCCACTTCTGTATCAAGATAGAAGACTGTAAGCTTTTATCACAGTGAGCAGAGCCAAAGCTAAGACTCAGTGAAGGTTATCTGGCTTACAGAGGAATCGACCTTAGAAAGGAATGACAGAAAGAACTCAAGAGATTAGGATGCAGAGAGAATAACTGCTCAGGAAATCTCTTTTTTTGGCTCTAATGCCATAAAACAGTGTGAAACACGCATATGGAATTCCAAATGAATTGATAGATTGATTGAGCAACAATACTCAACAATAATACAGAGATATTTACAAAGATAGAAACATCAAGTTTCTATGTAAAGAATCAGTTTCATCTAAGAAACTGCTAAAGGAAGAAAATTAGCAACAGCTAAAAGAATGAGCATTAAACTAAAATAGTATTATTCTAATACAGATGACCACAAAAGTAAGTCGATGGGACCGATGAGATTAGTGATGTTGGTACAAGCAAGAGTACCAAAGTCTCCTATATAAAGAACAAAAGCAATGAAGTAAAAACATAATGTCTATATTAGAGACCAACAAAATCACATCATTTGAGAAAAGATAGATGGAAATCAAGACTTGATGAAGGAGACAACCACCCCTGGGGTTGTATATGATCCTGGAGGAAGGACTCCAACTAATTAATATAAATCCCAGACAAAATAGGAGAGGACACCCCTGCTTAACCCCAATGGTGCTCCAGATAAAATCAGAAACCTTATGTGCAGTATGGCGACATCCAAGAATAGACTCGTAAGGCACATGATGGTACTAATAAGGTCTTTGAGATGGTAATGTCACAAAGTTGCTAGAAAAGACCCTCTCTAGAAACTGAATCAAAAGATTTTCCAAAGTCGACAACAGAGAAGAAGACTTTTGAAGAGCAATGTCTTGCCACCTCAGCAATGCCCCTAAAGGTAAGAATGTGGTAAATGGAAATAATGCCCAAGGTAGAAACATATTTCCCTCCAGCCCACAAGTGGTGACACTCTAGAATATCTAACAATTATAGATTAAGGGTGGCAGTGTAGATAAGATACGATAAATATATTAATGTCCAACAAATGATCACAAAAGTAAGTCAATGGGACTGCTGAGTACAGTGAAGTTGATATAAGCAGGAGTACCAAAAGGTCTCCTATATAAAGAACAAAAACAATAAAGTAGAAACACAATGTCTATATGCGAAAACGTGAAAAACACTTGACTCCAAGTGCCAGCTGCTGCAAAAAGGCGCCAAGGACTAGGACATGATCCACTAAATCTATCTCTGCTAACACTCGAGGCTAAATGAAGGAAACTCAAAATAGAATGGTGCCCTGTGGCAGAGCTGGGGGAAGATCCGGACCGTCTGTTGCGCTGCTATATATATATATATATATATATATATATATTATATAGTATATATATCAATTCTTCCCAATGAACTCCGAATGCCCTCTAGGAACCCTTGTAATGAATCTCAAGTTCAACTCTAGTACATTTCTCACTCTATGATATTTTCCAATCAAACTGTCATCTGAGCTTAGGATATAATATCAAAAAAAGTGATGTGCTGTATAATTGGTCCTCCATCATGTCCCCGAAGTTTATAAGTGTAGCTGTTCTCATCATTCATCAAATCATTTCACCACAAGGATAGACCCTCAATATTGGAGGGATCTACAAGCAAAAAAAGTATTGGCGCAAATAAAATGGAGAGCTGAAGACGCATACCTACAGAAACTCCATTTTTAGATGATTCCACCAATGCAGCGTCTACTATTTCTTTCAGATTAATAACTTTAGCACCCCGGCGGACAGCATTACAAGTTAGCAGTGCTTTAGGTTTGCAGTCTATAATTCTTTGAGCAAGGGACTCTGCTGAAAATCCAGCAAATACAACCTGATAAACAATGATCAACACCAGCACCATTACACTACAGGTCAAGGCCAACAAAGTTTTTTTTCTAAAACTAACAAACAAATTAAACCACCACATTACTGATACTTGTGAAGAAGGAATACCGAATGAACAGCACCAATACGAGCACAAGCAAGCATTGCTATCGGCAGTTCTGCTAACATAGGCAAATAAATTGCCACTGCATCTCCTTTCTTGACACCAATATCCTTCAAATAGTTTGAAAGCTATATACAAAGAAAATAAAGCATAATTCAGATACTAACACAAAGCCAAAGGGGAAAAAAATTGAAAGCTTTTGCAGGAAAATTGAAAAATGAGAAGTGTAAACCTCAATTGTGTTAATACTCAATTTCTGAAATCACATCTTGTTCACCCCTTACCCATGCTCTGTAGTCAATTATAACCTGCACTGCTGATCGAATAGCAATGATTATGCGGCAAGTAGTGGGAATGTTTGTATTGTCACTGTCATACCACTATAGATCCTAAGCACAATAGAGTGATAAGTTCCTTTGGTAGTGCAAAAACTAGGGTGTATGAAGTAGATTGGCCAAACCAATTCTTATACACACCCCAGGATAACCTTTTTTGCAATGTCTCATTATTCAGTTCACACCATTCAGTGTTACACTGTTATGTGATTCATTCAGTGTGATCTTATTTGTGATACTTTCCAGAAATGCGATTTTTGCCCAACAAAAATTGTTCACTCCTTCCATATAAGTAGCAGTCGTGGTGGAGAAAGCCCCACCAGCATATAGGAATGCAGTTGTAGTATTGCTTGGTTTTTGGGAGTACAGGACATATTTTAAAGATCTAAAAATCATCACTCTATTTATGTATTCTATTGAGTTCAATACTCATATGTGTGCAGGGGAAGAGGAAGTCAACATAAAGGATTTGGAGCCAACAATCTCTGAAGGGTAAGGTGATAACCTCCTTATCCCTATATCAAAGGTGCTAACACTGGCTTTGCCCTTGATCAATCCAAGTGTTACCTTCATTACTGTTCGTGATCACATCGAGACCAAGTTGGACTTCCCCTTAGTCCATCTTGACTGTTTCAGCATCGACAGTTCGTGGACACATTTTTATTTGTTGTTATATGTTATTCTAACCATCAAATTTTGTTGTAAATTTATCCTTAATTTGCTATCAAATTTATCCTTCATTCCATGTAAATTTTATACATTTTTAGTGGTTGAATTTGCTGCTGTTGTAAAATTTAATTTTGCTGCAACTTGCTGCCCTAAAACCCTAGTTTATAGCAGCCTTTAAGTTTTTCTTGGTTTGGTCTGTTCAGGTAACCTATTTGAGACTTCTTAGGCTAAAAACCCTAGCCTTTATATTGACCCATGAAAAGGCGCAACGAACAACACAACGGAATGAATAAATGAGGGAAGTCTGTCCATCAAGATGCCCATAGACCGTAATAGGTGCATAACCTAAGCATACTAGCAATGGGCCCAGTGGGAGAGACATGTCAAGTTGTCAACTCCTACTTGGTTAACAGTAGTTGGCCCAGCGCATTCAAGGAGTATATGAATGCAGAAAATCTGTCCATCATTCAAAGAGTACATGAATGAGGGAAGTCTGTCCATCAAAATGCCCATAGACTGTAATAGGTGCATAACCTAAGCAAACGAGCAATGGGTCTATCAGGAGGGACATGTCAAGGTCATTAACTCTAAGGAATACTATGCCAAGTAGGAATACCAATATCTACTAATGGTTGAATAAGCAAAGCTCTAAACCCAATGGAAAAGTGAAACCCATCCAAAAATGGCCTCAACTCGATAGAGATGTGCTGCCAACTCTTCCTAAATTATGTGTTGAGAGACCATCCTCTTGCATTGGATGATGCAGAAAAGCATGAGAACCTGGATGCTCTCTATCTTGACCCAGTTCTCCTCTAACAAACTAGTCCCCCAAAGCTGTACAAAATCATGAACTTGATAATGTTGTCCAGAGGCTCCATCTTGGACAGAATGTCCTAAAAGTGGTGTTGAAAACATTGTCGCACAAGGAGGGCTAGGAAACCATAACCCATTTTTATCCAAAACAACAGGGTCTATCCCAAAACCAAACCAAGGCCTTAAAAACTGATCACTCAAGTAGGTGTAAGCTATGGTGATCTTGACCTACTCACGCTAGAAGTAGAAGTGGAAATCTGATAGGACATTCTTTGAGCCATTGAATACCATAACTTTGGTTTTCGCAAGGTTGACTGCTAGCTATCGAAGGTCACAAGATCTGGATAAGGCATTTAATTGTCTCTGAAGACCCTCAAGGGCGGATGCCAAGAGAACCATGTCATTATTAAAAAAGATGGAGATCAAGAATTGGTGGAGGCAACCATCCTCAAGTTGGATATGCTCATGCACAAAGGATTATAGCTTATAAATAGGAATCCCGAATAGTGTGATAAGAGAGGACACCCTTGCTTACCCCCAATGGCACTCTTGAAAAAATTTGACAACCCACACATTGTGTGGAGGTAGCCAAGAACAGATGTGTAATAGGAATTAGCATAGCATTCGAGAAATGAATGTCTCCAAGTCTCTAGAACAAGACCCCCCCTTCAAACCAAGTCAAATGCCTTTCATTTTTCAACAAAGCAACAAAATATTTTTGAAGAGAGGTGTCTTGCCTTCTCTATGATGGCTTGGAGGGTGAAGATATGGTCTAATAATGGGATCAAAACATTGCCTAATCCTTGGCTCAAAGATGTCTCTCACCTGGAATCTTTGATGGTATTCGACAGAGAGCAGCGGCATACATCTTAGAAAATGTGTGACCCACCATGATCCTCCAATACTTAATTGGATCAAAGTTGGACCCTCATTTGTCAATCAGGTGTATCATATAGTGCGACCACCTTGGTGGGAACCCTAAGTAGAAACCATAGTTAAATAGATTAGCAATATAGTGGACCAATGAAGTAAAACCATGTTTGAAAATCTACCTAAAACCCCTCTTCATCTGCATCTACACTAGTGTTCATCTCCCAAATCCCTTGTTGGATATGCGAGTCCCAAAAGGATGCTGACAAGTAGGTAAAGGTAGGTGAAAAGAACCTAAGATTGCTTGGGAACTTCATAAAGGGTGGTCATATGTATGAAGATGAATTGAGTATCAAGGACGAGAGGTACACTTGGAATATAAATGGTAAAGGGTGCACCAAAATGTTTTAGGAGAGTGGCATTGGGCAACATGCAGTTACCATCTCCTCTAAAATATGAAGAGGCATTTCCTATGGAAAGGAAATAACAACAGGAATTTCGAAACTAGTGGAAAGATGTAGGGTCCTATAAGAAGATGTGGCATTGTATGTGGTAAGCTTTGGGCATGCCATTGTACAATTGATTCACGGGGCCAAATTTGAGTTTTGGGGAGCAGGCATGGGATCTGGTAACATGGGATTAGTGACTAAGAGCTGCCTCCCAAAGAGCCAAACAGAGCAGGGTCTATTTGGAGGAACTCAACTCAAGTGACAAGAAGGAATAAAAGAAGGAAAGTATGTTACTGTTCAGTAAACTTGAAAATCTGGATGGCCAATATGTTGCCTGCACTCCACATTTTCAAGAAACTATCAATTTGTGCATTTGCTTTATCTGGAAGGGGGATATGATCTGTTCGTCCTATTTTCCCATTCATTCATTGCTGCTGGACTCTTCTGCCAATATGTCTGGAAGTTTGATACAGCTCTGTCAATGGTCACAGGATTGTTATCTGATAGCAAGCAACCACTAATCCTCTTTAAGGATAAAAAATTTATGTCACTTCAGTTGTTCTCTTCTCTGGACACTTCAGTTTATTGCTATTTGTATAAGTAGGTTTTTTACTTTATACAAACTTTAGGGTCAAGGAGAAAGGAGATTGCAGATCAGGAACATGAAATGGCCAGGAAAACAGTTCCCAGATCCCTTGGATCTGACAGTCTACCAGCAGAAAATACAAGTGGCACAGAATTTTCTCAAGGAAATGTCCAGCAACACAGTTCCCAGATCCCTTGGATCTGACAGTCCCCCAGCAGATGCCAGAAACTACAAGTGGCTCGGAAATTTTCTCAAAGGAAAACACTGAGCAGCACATGCAAATCATCTGATAGTCCACCAGCATATGCCAGAAACTACAAGTAGCACAGAATTTTTCTCAAAGGAAAACACTGAGCAGGATATGCAAATCATCTAATCAGACTGATCTACAGTGTACATATTAAATGCAACATACATCTTATACAAAACGGGATGTGCTGAAAACCTATACCTGGCAAACCTTCATGAGCAGTTCGTTATACGTTAAGCATCCATCACAACCAGGATCATTCCCTTCCCAATAAACAGCAATCTTATTACCTTTTCCAGCCTCAACATGTCTGTCTATAGCATTGTAGCATATATTTGTAATTCCACCCTTGAACCACTGATGAGCAATTTATCAAGGATTAGATTCCATGTCATGATATTTTCAACCAAGAATGTTGCAATTCAAGATGAATCAATTGGTCAAAACCAAAAGCAGTTAATATATTTTGCCAAGCCTAAGAACCACTATTATAAAATTGTCCATAACTTGGTAGTACTTTTCCTTCTCTAAAAGACTAGTTTGAATATTAGGCAAAGAAATTTCAATTGAATATTTGCATATACCTCAATGTTTATTCGTCCCTTGTGCACATCAAAATTTTCAGAGTAAACTTTTACACCCCATTTCGCTTTCCAATAAAACTGAGATGCAATATCAGCCCAAAAACCAGCTGGATCCTGGATAGATCTTTTGTACATATCAAGATACTGAAAAGATTGCCAACAAATTGAACAAAAGGCATCAGCTTATTTGATTTATTAAATATTTGCATTAGTATTCAAAATTTTATAAACAAAATGAGATTTTTTATTTAAATCAACATGAGACCCTTGAACAAAACACAACACACAAATATTATATATATATTATATATATATATAGAGACGAGAGAGAGAGAGAGAGAATTAAAATTAAAATCCACAGGAGACCCTGTACAATCTATTAGAACACACACACAGACATGTGTATGAACTAAACATTCTTGCAACTTTACTGCGACCTACCTCAAGGTTATCTAGATTCTAGACTCCTACTCCAAAGTTCTAAGACATTTTCCTGTGACTACCTAGTAGTTTAGAAGGCAAACTCTGAATATTGTATAAATCTCTCAACTCCCCTTGCTTAACTGAATGTTTCAATCTTACTTGTTCATACATAGGGAAGTAGAGAATCATGTGTTTTTCATTCTTCTACTTCACATTGATTACATAGCATGATAGCACACACAAGCATGATCCATGGTGTATGTTCTTCCATCTTCCTATTTTGACTGCTAGGTAATGTAAGTTTATCCTAAGCTGACAAATTAAATGCACTCTTCTACGGAGAAATCTTCTCTTGGAAGAATTGCTGCTCTGTGTAGGTGATCACTGGATTAATCTCATGTCAATACAATTGCATAATTTCAAATAGGTTCCTTCCAAAGATTCTCTGCATTCTTGAAATTTAGAAAGTAGGCTTCTAAAACCAAAATACTGTAAACTGCATAGCACCAGATAACTTGATTGTTTTGAATATTCAAATAAACCTTGACAGACTGAAATCCATTTTGTAGAGTCACAACTTACTTCTAATGGAGTGGCTCAGAAGTAAATATTAGAAAGGATATTAAAAGCCTAGCTACCTATGCCTGCTTTTCTTCATCAAAAAAGCTAAATTTGAAGGGCCTTAGAAAAATCTTTGAGTTCCTCCTCTTCGATCTCGATGGAGATACTATAGCATCATATGCATGGGTATTAGCCTTTAGGGATTGGATCAAGCCACCAACAACCAGGCGGAGGGTTTTGCCTTACTATGAGTCATATTCATACCCGTGGAAGAGAGGATCAGATATTTGAAGATAACTGGGGACTCTATGGTTGTTATCAAAGCTATGATAAGCAAAGCAGCCCAGATGGACAATAAGCTAGCAACAATTATCACAAGAAGAAAAAAGGAGGCAAGATCCTTCTTTGGAAACTCCTCCTACCATGTGAAAATGTGCCCAAATTCTGTTATGGATCAATGGGCTAACAAAGCCTTGGAACTAGAGCTAGGAGTCCTTATGAAAAATGGGGCATTCGTTTTATCCCTTAAAGTATCCCCTCCGATCAGCACATGTTTTCATCAACTTTTTAATTTCCATGAGCAAACAATTACAGCATCATTCTCCTAGCTTCAAAATGGGAGCTTGAAGGACACATTTCAATACTACTTCCATGCGAACATTTATCTCTGCTTCAGGTAGTGAAGAGCCTAGAGCAATAATGCATAGCTACTGTGGGAGTATGGAGAGAACTAGGATTTGAATTGGGCATCTTGATCGCCTGAATCCTATGAGGATCATTTTCTTAGTATATGCTTCATTTCTTTTCTTGGACTATTTGTCAGTGTTGTTTGTGTTTGTTTGTAAAGTCGAATTACTCATGGAGATTTTATCCTAGAGGAAGACTTGGACCCTAGCACAAATTGTGTTAATCTATTTAGCAAGCTTTTCTTGAAGCTCAATCTACACTTCTCATCTTCTTTGGTTTCAATTCTGAATTCAAAACCTCCTAGTCCTGTGGCATCTGAGAGCCCTGTCACTGCTAGTCCAGTGTTGGGGAATTACTCTCGATTGGCCAATCATGATAAGTTTGGAAATTAGGGGACTTTGAGCAGGCGACTAGTCACATCTCACATTTCTAGTGTTCATCATCACTGTTGTTCGTTCCCTAGAAGTTTGTTGAGGTTTAATTTATGTTTTCCTTCGAACTGGAATCTTTCTCCTTGTTCTATCATCTATAGTTTTAAAAGATTAGAATTATTCAATGAAGGCAGTTCTACCTTTAGCTATAGCTTTGTTTATAGGCTAGATTTGGCATCTAGGACTCAAGAGGGACACTCTCCTCCTCAATTGGGCCATAAGAACTTCTTCCATCTTGTCATCCCTCAATCATTACGGGTTGCCGAGGTGCTCAACATGGACAACAGAGATATCTTGAAGTTTGGGTGAATCATGCAAAGACATGAGGAAGGCATTCATTTCAACAAGAGGACCTTGCTTTCAATTTCATGAAAGATAAAGGAAATTGAGCATCATTATATATCCCAAAAATGCCAACATTATGAATATGTTGGTTCACTAAAAGCAAAGGATAATCATCCTTGATGCCAATTGTAACATCATGATGAACCTGAAAGCGACAAAACCACGAAATTGACAGAAGAGAGCTCTGCTAGGGTTTTTCAATAAACAAGCTAAGGTATTTTGAAGGGCCTGAATCTATCGTTGCACAAAAGTAATTTCCTTCACGTTGTTGCCATATTGGTCTGGCACTTAACCTATCTAGCATGGCGTGAGAGAAACCATGGAAAGCACCTTGGGGGGGAGGTTCAAACCCCTCCTTTAAGAATGTGGTCACAGGGGATAGAAGTTCTAGTTCAACCCGTAAAATACAAGCACCCCATCGATCAGCTCTAGGCCCAAGTCATGCAGACAAAAACAGAGACGATCCTCCATTGAGGGTGAATTGGAAAAACTGTATTCAAAGGACATACCTCCCTAAGGCATTCAAGGATCCGAAATACGAAGTAAAATTGGACAAAATTGAGAGCTACATCCAGCATATGAAGGATCATGCCTTAATAAGCAAGTTCATTGGCATTTAGCCAATAGAGAGAGCATTGGTTGGATGGATCCAACAAAAATGGCAGTTGAAGGGACACACTGATCTCAAGCTGGGAGCATAGGGTTTCTTTACAGTGATTTTTGCAACTCTGGAAGACAAAAATAGGGTATTCGAGAATGGCCCATATTTTTTTAATAATGGGGGGTTATTCATGAAATTATGGCAAGAAAGGTACAACCGAGAAAAGAAAAAATTCCTGGTGGCCACAATTTGGGTTTTCCTATTTCCTTTGCCATAAGAATTTTGGGAGAAGGAGATCTTAGAAGACATTGGAAACGCAATCGAAAATTTTGAGAAAATATGTTAAGTGACCAAGCAAGGACACCACACCTCATATGTGAGGATATGTGTGTATATGAATATCTCTCAGCCACTATAGGAATCGATAGAAATCTCCTACCATGATGAAGTTTGGAAAAAGCCTTTGGATTATGAGCATGTATTGTTTAGATGTTGCAATACCATGAATACAACCATCTCTTTAGGGATTGTCCCCTGAAGCTCATAGAGGCAACGAAGGAAAATCAACAAAAATTGGATCACAAGGGTTTTCAAAAAGTCCAGCCTCGTTGGAAAAACCCTCAAGCACATAATGTGACAACACTAGAGGAGCCCCTTTAATCCAAAAACCATTATGAGGTATTGATTAGAGGAGCAGGAAACGTCAAATCATGTACATCCTCAAGAAACGGGTCAAGAGAAGGGCAATGGAAAACTAGAGACGGAAGCTCATAAGAGAAACGTGCCAAAGGAATCCACAAAAAATGCACCAATAAAGGAAATTGATATGCCAGACATACAAGGAACAGGGAATGTTGATGGGCTAAAGGACATGGATATGTAAGAAATCGCACTCTCAAACCTCATTGAAGAATGAACAAGTAAGGACCCAGGAAAGATAATACATCAGCACAAAAAGTTTTAGACAGAAATACATGTGTAGCTAAAAGATAAAAAGAAAGAATGCGACTTCAAAGGGAGGAAGCTCATCACAACAAGTCTTGGCATCTAAACAGAAAGCTTCAAAGATACTCCCAAGCATGTGAAGGAAGACAAAAAGAGAGGAAGGAAAAGCAAAAAAGAGTTAATAAGATGGATGTGTTTGTCAATTCTAGACAAGTGGCTCTCTTAATGGAGGTATTTTTCTCTACCCAACATCCTTATGAAAGTTTTGTGGAATATAAAAGGCCTAAAATGTCGAGGCAAACAAGGGCTTCTCAAAGAGAGAATCCATAGGAAACTCCCTACAAAAGTAATGTTACAGTAAACTAATGTGGCAGTTATAAAGTCAACTCAATAGCCTCTCATTGTTGGAGAGAATGTCAAACCATAGCACTAGATGTTGCAGGGCAATCAGGGGTAATGGTTATCTTATGGAATCCAAACGAAGTGGAATTTACGAATTGGATGGCTACCCCAAGAATAATCTTTGCTAGATTCCACTACCTAGGATCAAATGAAACAGGATGCATAAAAATCTATGGGCCAAATGTGGTGATCGAAAAGGCAGGATTTCTTAGAAACTTGGGTAGCATCAGAAAGCTTCACCAAGATAAACTATGAACTCTAGGCGAATACTTCAACATGGTGACATCATTAGAGGAAAGAAAGGGAGGTATTCATCGCTTGGATACAAACTCCCAATAGTTCAAACAACTGAAGCAACAAATGAAGTGGTTCAACATGGAAACAGTTAATGGAGTATTCACCTAGAAGAATCATTGTGACAACAAGAACCAAATAGCCTCATGCTTGGATAGATTTTAAGTCTCATAATCTCTCTTAGAAGTGGATATCTTCCCAGAAGCATCTATTCTTCCTTGTACATGTTCGGATCACTAGCCAATCTGTTTAGAAATAGATAACAAAGTTGGCCCTACAAATAGGCCTTTCAAATTTGAGAGTTTTTTACTTTAAGACCCATCCTTCCTTGAGAAGGCAAAGGTGTGGTGGGAAGAGATTCAAGTCTAGGGTCCCTCCAAAATGGCCAAGTTTCAACAAAAGCTCGAGATTCTTAAGTAAAATATCAAAAAATGGAACAAAGAGGATTTTGGAAATAATTTCCAAGCAAAACAAGACCTAGAGTTACAAATGCAAGAGGTTCAACAGCAAATACTTATGGAGTGAAGAACTAGGGATCTGGCTGCAAAAGGAGAACTGCTCACAAGAATAGAGGGCAAAAGCCAATAGGAGGAAATATTATGGAGACAAAAGTCAAAAACCCACTGGCTTCAAGAAGGGGAGAAGAACACAAAGGTTTTTCATAAATCGATGATCAAACACCGACATCAAAACAAGATCTTTTCGCTCAAAGATCAGGCAAGGAAAAAGCTCACAGATCACAAAGAGATGGAGCAAGAATTGGTTAGATATTATGGATCACTTTTAGTTGAGCCAAATCAAAGTTGATGGAGACTAATTCGAAAGATCACGAAAAGCATACTAGCATTGGTTCAACAAGATCATAATGATACCTTAATGCAAAAGGCCTCCTATGCCGAAGTTGAAAAGGTAGTAATGTCCAAGCCAAAAAACAAACCATCAAGTCCAAACGGGTTCATCACTGATTTTTCCAGGCTTGGTCGTACTTCCTTGGAGAAGAAATCCATGTCCTGGTGGAGGAATCTCGCAGTACTTGCTATTTATTTCCAACCGATAAGGCCCGGGATACTGGTAGCTTCAAACCAATAGCCTTATGCAATGTTATACATAAGATTATTTCGAAACATTGCAAATCATCTAAAGTTGTTTCTGTCAAACCTAATTTCAATGGAGCAAACCGGTTATGTGGAGGGCAGATAGATCTTGAACGGAATAGTGGTAGCCCATGAGGTCTTCCATTGATTGAAAAAATATAAAAAGGTAAGAATGCTAAATAAGCTTGACTTGTCTAAGGCCTTCGACAGACTTAGTTGGGCTTATCTCTTTCACAGCCTTTGGCTTTTCAAGTAGTTGGATTAACTGGGTACGAGTTGTGGTTGCAACCCCTTTCTCCTCGATGATGCTCAATGGATCTCCTTCCTCAATATTCAATTTTTCGCATGGAATTTGGCAAGACAACCCTATTTCACCATTCTTATTTATTCTTGCTACAAAAGGGTTGAGATGCACCATAAACGCATTAGTAGCACAAGGAAAGATAAAAGGACTAAGACTCTATGGTGATGATCTTCCCATCACCCATCAGCAATTTGCTAATGATACGATGCTAATGGGAGTTCCTATTGTAAGAGAAGCTAGAGCTCTAAAATTGATCCTAGAGGACTTCATGGAGGCCTTAGGTACTGATCCGAATTGGATCCATCAAGAACTGTCAAAGAACCATGACTGTATCAGGTCAGGACAAATCTCTAAAAATTCCAAAACAACGATCAAAAACACCCTGAACTAGTGGCAATGGCAGCCAGCGTGGAACGACGAGGACCTCGGTCAGCGCGAGACTGCGGGGGAGGTCAAAGTAGCCCCTGGGAGGCCCGGATCGGGAAAATAAAGAGATTTTTGATGCACTGGGTGAACAAGGCCATAATGAAGGAAAAGCCCAAGCACTCGGTCGCGTGGGGGAACCAGAGAACCGCGGGCGGAAAAGCGAAAAGCACTAACATACAAAGGCGGGACCCACGCTCAGGAAAACCGGCGGTATTGATCGAGGTGCCCACAAACGGTAAGAGGTTTTGGACGAGAGCAGGGCGATTCCATACATCGATCAACACATGGCAAGCGGAGGTGAGAGAAGACCAACATTGGTCGCGCACTATCAGTGGAGCAAGTCAACCGCGCGGGACATACGTATGACGTCGGATCTGGAGGCCCCAGATCGAACGGCTGAGATCGCGCCTGATGGAGGATAGGGAATCGACGAAGGAATACGCCGCGTTTTAGAAGGATTTGGAATCTGTTTGACCGCCATGGTGGAGGAGCAACGCATCCACGACGTAACTGAAGAAACGAACCGACGAAGCAGGCTAGCGCCGTTTAGAGGACGACATGTGGCCATTCCCTGAGTGTTCATGATGACGTCGAACAGGGAACTCCAAGCCCAGCTGCAGAAGGTGAATCGATAGAGGCGAACGAGGAACCAAACAGGCATTGGAACGAATGGCTAAAAGCCATGAACAGAGACAGAATACACAGTGAGAGTCAGTCAGAGTAAACCCCGAGAGGAGGACTAAACACTAAGAGACAGAAACCAGAGAAGAAGGCAATAAAGCAAAAGCAGGAAGAGACAAAAGGTCGAGTTGACCAACGGCAGCATCGAGCACCAGAGAACTTGAGAGATTCATGCCATCCCATAGAGGAATCTGTCCGGACTGAGCACCGCATTTGGCTCTTTCCACTGAAGACCAAAAGGTCACAGAGCTAGTAGGAAGAATAAGAGCCTGTGTACTCCAGCGGCTTGGGGAATCCAGGAACCACCCTGCCAAGCAAAACCTGCTTCAGGGAAACTGACATTGAGTCCCTGTATTGTAATTCTATGCTTAAAGGCACAATAAAACAAGGCCACCACTGAAAGCTCGACTGGAGATGTGGCCTTGGAGAATAGGATGAACTCCTTATTAAAATTTCTTGTGTCTTTGTGTTTGCTTGTTGTGTTTATCTGTTGTCTTTCCAATTTATTGTTTATGTATTGGCAATCTGATCGATCCATTGCTTCAATAACACAGAACACACATACCAGCACATGAGTCTGTAATACCTTTAAACAATAAATTTTTAACTGATGTCACTCATAGGGTGAATATCAGATCAAGTGGTATCAGAGCTCTAGGTTGTAAGGTTAGACAAGCTTGTGTTGGTTTAGTTGTTGAATGCTCACTAAATCAAAGCTCAAATTAGGAGAAGGAGAGTTGGTCGAAACTAATCCTGAAATTGGGAGAGTTTATCCTCGGAAGACAATGTCAGAGGAAGGTTCTATGGGGCCAGACCCTCAATTCATAGAGAGTTTCCTAGCTATAAAGTCTATGGTAGAAGAGATGTATAGAGACTTTAAAAAGAGATGTATAGGGACTTTAGATAGCATAGGGATGAAGATTCATCAGGTTATAAACAAGATAAAAAAGAAGATGAGTCTCATTCTCATGACCACTCAAAAGGAAAAGGGAAAGAGGAAAGCTTTCTCACACCTCCTAATAGCCCTGTGCATAATAAGAAAGCATCTTTGATTAAGCTAGATGTTAAATTTGCTTTGCCTATATATGATGGAGAGCTAAATGCTGAAAAGTTGGACAATTGGATTAGACAAATTGATGTGTATTGCAGAGTGCCAAAACATCGACTCAGACAAGAGCAAAATTTAGCTAGCAAGCCTACACCTAGGAGGAACTGCCTTGGTTTAGTGCGAAAGCAAAACCCAAGCTGACATCAAAAGACATGGGAAGACTATCTCTGCCTGGAGTGACTTTGTTTCTGCAATCAAGAAGTAGTTCTATCCATTGGCCTACATGCAACAAGCCATGATGAGTTGGAAAACTCTTCGGCGGTTGAAAGGGAAAAGTGTGCAAGGGTATACTCAAGAATTTAGAAAGAGAGCGTTGATTCTAGGGATCTCATTAGACTCGCCAGAGACTCTTTTGAAGTACATTGGTGGTCTACACAGCTACATGAGGCATACCATCCTCATGTTTAATCCCACTAGTATAGATGAGGTATCTGTACAAGCTACTCATCTAGAAGCTAGAGGAAAGAATGGAAATCTAGAAGTTGGGGGACCATCCCAACCCACTATAAGCGAGAGCAAGGGCAAAAGAAAGCAGAAGTGGAAAGCAAGGAAGGCTAATACTACACAAAAATGAAAAGGTTCATGCACTCACTGTAAAAAGGAGGGGCATGATGATGAGCATTGTTGGATTATGCATCCAAAGCTGAGGCCTAAGAATCTCGAGGGCAAGAAGAAGAAGACTGCTGCAGCTATTCAGAAATATTTGGGGTCAGACTCGGGAGATGAAACAATCATTGCAACCACAGGTGTAAAAGGTTGTCTGCTTTAGAGAATGTTGAAATCAAGAAGCAGGTGCAAGAGTTGCTTGAGAAAGGGTTCATCAGGCCTAGCACAACACCATGTGGTTCACCAATCATTTTGGTGAGAAAGAAAGATGGCTCATGGAGAATGTGCATTGATTACTGAGCACTAAATAAGATAACAATAAAAAACCATTATCCCCTTCCTCGCATAGATGATCTTCTAGATCAATTGAAGGAAGCTGTTTATTTCACCAAGCTAGATTTACATAGTGGATACCATCAAGTCAGAGTTGCAGAGCAAGATGCATGGAAGACTGCTTTCAAAACAAAGCAAGGATTGTATGAATGGCTGGTTATGCCTTTTGGCTTGACCAATGCCCCTGCTACTTTCATGAGATTAATGAATTATGTACTCAGAACTTTTCTTGATGATTTTGTTATTGTTTTTTTGGATGGCATTCTGATTTTTAGTAAAACGTGGGAAGAACATTTAAAGCATGTTAAGCAGACATTAGATGTTTTGAAAAGAGAAAAACTTTATGTTAAACTCTCCAAATGTGAATTTGGAAAAACCTCTCTAAAT